>JAASFQ010000529.1:0-20172 GCA_023333845.1 Globisporangium polare | reverse complement strand
TCCACATAAGCTAGTCAGTCGGGCAAACTTCACTGTACGTTCAGTAAGACACAAAGCGCGCGTACCTGCCACCGGCCGTGTGGATGAACCGCACGTTCGTATAGTCCTTGGGTGCAATGGCCTCGTTGCCCAGATGAGTTCTAACAAAGTTCGCGACATCGGACGACGTGTGGCGCGAGTAGAAGACCTTGGCGTTGCGCGGGTTGCCCTCCTGCGCGTACCACTTGGTCACGCGGTCGTAGCACGCGTGGGTCTTGCAGATCACGACGTCCACGCGCCACAGGTGGTGCTCGCGCAGCTCGTACATCTCGATGTTGGGCATAAAGTACACCTGCTTGTCCTTTGGGAAGCTCTTCTCATAGGGGATGTCGTGCCAGTAGTGGTTGAACAGCAGGATGGGCGTCTTGGGACAGAGCTCGTGGTACGTGACCGTGCGGTTGAGCTGCACGTCGAAGGGCTTTGCCTCGATGGCCCACATGGGCAGCAGGCGCGACTTGAGGTCTGTGGTAATGAGAGAGAGAGAGTGAGAGAGAGAGAGATAGACACACACACACTCAGGTGCCAGTCCTAGTACTGATAAATTACAAACTCAAGCACACGAGCACAACGTACACTTTGTATAGGCGGTGGCGTCCTGGCAGTAGCCGTGGCCGCGGATGCCCGCGGGCAGGAAGATGTCAACGTCGGGACACTGACGCAGCTTGGCGAGCAGCTCCTTGTCGTCCCAGGCGACGAGCTCCTCGGCATTCGCGCTCTCGTTCTGCTGTTGGACGCCAGGCTTCCCATATGTCCAGGGCACAATGGCCTCTCTGTTATCAAGGCAGGCGTCCTGCAGCAGACTCAGATGCAGTCGGTCCTCAGCGGGAACTTCACCAGTCGGGTCGGTCTCCTGACGCATCCACGGCTCGGCCACATAAGGGCCCGAGGTGTGAGTCAGCTCTGCGAGCGACGCGTTGAGCGCGTCGTGGTGGAACAGGTGGGAGTCCTCGGCGCGTGCCGCGAACGCGCGTTTCCGCTGCGCCTGCGTCGTGGACTCGATGTAGTCCTCTTCGAAGAGCAGCACGACGAGCGCCGCGGCGAAGAGCAGGGCGAAGGCGCCGAGCACGCGGCGAGTGAAGCCACGAGGCGCTTTGGTCGCTGGTGCATCTACTGCGGTGGGCATCTCGAATGAGCCTTGTTTGGACTGGGAAGGGCTCGGCTTTGTATGTGTCGTTTTTAAGGTCCATTTGGTGGCTCGTTCGTTAATTTGTGTGGAACAACAATTTGTGGACAGATAAGCTGGACTGGAGAGATAAACCTCCCCAATTAGAAAATGCTCGAAACAAGGATTTTACGACCATCTTGGGAGGTTTCACTTTCGACCGAAATCGCTTTGGGAAAGGGTCGAAAGTCAGTTTTTTGAGTGGACTCTCCGGGTTTGGAAACAAGCCATTTGACCCTTTTGCGAACGGGTTTAGGGTTAAAGGCAATTCATCATTGAAGTCAAACAGTGAACGAATTGGTACTTTTGCGGAAGGCAACGTCGATGTATGTTGTGAAGCAAAGCTTCAGGCAATCGGAGGTCTTTGTTGCGCAGGCGAAACGCACACTTTATCACAAAGAGAAACCCTGCAACTACTAGCAGCTTATAATATCCGAATGAACGGAGATGAGGCTGTCGCATCGAAAAGCTACCCAAGTATTTAAAGTATATCTGAATGAGCTGTGTTCAGTGACAGCACGCGTCCTGGTCGACACTGATGTTATGACTCGACTAAACTCTTCGAACACTCGCAGTCAGTTGTCTTCATAAAATGTACTTCACGGCCGTTCCTACTTCCCGCAGCATCTTCCCTCCGTTCCAAAATCGTTGCCCGGTTTGGCTATACCGAGCGACAGTCCGGCGAGTATTTTGGATTTGGGGAATCTGGTTGCAAAATCCAACAATCCCATGCATTGGCTTTCTCTGTGGGTTTTCGTGTTTTTACGGACGCATGGGAAGGGAAACGACAACCGAAAATTCATTTGATTCGTCAACGACAATCTGCTCACGTTCTGATTAGTCAACAGTCTAACAGCAAATTAATGCACACTCGTTTCCGTTTTCGCTTGCAATGATATAGGATGAACTTACTTGCTGAGGACAGGCATCTTTCAGCGTGCATTCGCATACTTAAGCCAGAGTTTAAAATCACAATTGACATGGAGCACCATCATGTTCCTGTGTGCGTCCAATGGTGAGCCCTACAAGTGGTTGACGGTCGCGTCAGCGTGTGGCTGTTTGCTGGTTGGGTTCCAGCTCAAAGGGCAAGCCGCAATCGTCAAGTCGGATCCCTCATCCTCAAGTCGCGCCCAGCCAATAACCAATAAGCGGTTGCTGATGATTGATGTTCTTCCTGCTGTCAAAATCAAATGGTCGCACTTGAGCGGGTTGTAAGTCATTCTCCAGCACGACAACGCAACGCCGCACCGATGATGGAACATGCGTTTAGCCGAGCAGCAACATAGGGGGAATGGAACCTCTCGAGGGAGCTACTCAATCGCAGGACCTCAATGTGCTCGACCTGTGTTCCTTCAACTCGATTCAGAGTCTCCAGCTCAAGACTCCTTTCACCCATAACAATGGAGGTTGACTTCCTAGCATCTTCGAACCAGCTTGCCCTGCAGGGAGCATGCAATAGAACCGCACGAGCTACAGGAGAATATTTGTCACAAACCTGGTGCTAGACACACGCTTTCTCACTCTGTGCACCGTGCTGCATAAATCGGGAGTACACGGTTACAGATCCAAACTATACACATTCGAGCTTTCACTCGCCCAGAAATGTCCGTGGCTCACAAATCCGCATTAGAATGCGCTTCATCTCAAACTTTAATTTCCCCCACAGCCTTCACTTGACCTTCGCGCATTCTTGTCAGTTCCTTGATTTCCTACTTGTGTTTCCTTGCTTGGCTGCCCGCATTTCTTTTGTTCGTTGCCAGTAGTCCTGAGTGATGGACAATCGGGCTGCAAGAAATACTCGCAGCGCTCACAGAGACACCAAAAGTCCACGCAATCCCATTTGCGCTCAAGTCAATCACACCTCTCTCGCCCACTCTCCTCTGCGCCAGTTTGACAGAGTGCATACGCCCTTTGAGCCTTTAGCGACTGATTATCTGGACACAACCCCACAGAAGCTATCAATTTAGGGAAATAAATAAGCTCGTGGGCTAATCTAACTGGCATGCCCTCAGGTGGCTGTGTGACGCCGGTGTTTCGCCTCTTGACCCCGCCCAGTTGAATACACACCTAAACACGAACGTGGTATATACGGTAGGTAGAGCAGCCACCGCGCACATATACCCTGTTTGGCGTCCCACGAGCGTGCACGAAACAGCTCTTGAATCGTACTTGCAAGCGCTCAGTGGCAACATTGCACGATCGCTTTGCGTTTTGTGGTCTGCTGTCTTGCGACAAAAATGTCATTTTCGGACAGAAATCTATTTGGTGGAACTTGATCAGCGTCCTCTGCTATTGCAACATCGCTCGTCGACGATGTTTCCCCACCCAACAAATTGGACAATAGTCCAGAGCCGTCATTTTCGTTGCCGCGTTTTATCCAATCAGCGTGTATCGGAGGGTATCATAAGGCTGTCTTTTGCATTTCAGTTAATGACTGCGTAGCAATTTATCAACGAAGCCCTATGCTTGCGCAAGGTTGATATCATGGTTTTATTCAGGATCAAGCTGTGACGCATTTAATATCGCTGTCTGCCAATGCGGTTGCTTTTCGACACGTGACAGTGGTCTCGCTTGTCCGCAATCAAACGATGCAATCGCGCTGACGCTTCGAGATCTCATATGTGTCGTCCAAATCGCTTGTCTTGAGCCCAACAACGTTCGTTTACAATTTTCCAATCAATATTTCTCTCAGATCTCATCTCAACGAGAAGCACGAAATACATCCCTCTCGCTCTGAGAAGTTGTCCATTCCAAATCGGAACTCGTCGACCTCGATAATTGGACTCGAACTGGGTCTGTGTTGAGGGACGTTCACAATCGGTGTTTGGTATAACCATTTCAAGGTGACGGTTAATCAATGATCTCGCTGATCTTCACTTCTCCATTGCTGATTCACCATTTCTTGTTTCCGTATCCCTTGATACAAAAACAAATAGAATGCAAGACAAGTATCGACAATTGCTTGATTTTGTAGGAAGGGGTGATCCGAAGATAACATATATGCTTCTTCGAGCCGAGTCATGTGAGTCAACTGCATTTTCTTCTCGGTATTTTTGGTGGTGTTCTCACTTTTTTACTTTGGAGAATAACATTGTATCAACAGTGAACACCGTCATACCAAGTGTTCGGAACTTAATCGCCATACGCCTACATTCCTGTTAGACCCCTCTCGTTCAGACATGAACGAATAGTTGAGACCATTGACGCCGAGGTTCAGTGGGTTTGCTAGTGTCCCTGTCCTGTTACACCCTGCTTTGCATGGCTGCTGGTTGATCCAGGCGAACCTGATCTTCTTCATATTCAATGCCATTCAGTGAAATACGAACAACCGCTCTGTAGCAGTGGTCTGTGTGGACTCCTGTCACGTTGAGCTATCCTCATGAAAAATAAGACGTGCTATCTTGGCCCGGTTTCGCTCTACGACGTGAACACCAAATGACGGTGAATACATATAACAGTTTTGCAGAGTGCGCATAATGTTGGGTCATTCAAACCCGCCGTTGGACGAAACTTAATGAGGAGTCGTTATGTTGGTCGTTTGTGGAATAACTTGTCGTATTCAAGAAAGGAAACGCACTTCTGAAAACTGTTTGCTCTCGTTGCTAAAATAAAGTGTCGAAACACAGAAAGCGTATGAAAAATGCAAGGTCTCCCCAGCTGAGTGGGAGGGTAGGAGTAGGGGGGATAGGTATGGAAGGAGAGTCACCTCCTTGGTCTTCGTATGTCCTTCTCTGAATGCATCGGACTCCACGCATGGTATATATCTTCAGTCTTATCGTTGCTGACGTAAATAGGGCTCTGTGTGGGTGTACAACTGCAGGGCTATGTTTTGTGACGAAGCGTGCTTGGCGGATATGACGGGGTATGGTATACGTGCGGTTCTAGTATTCCCATGTATCGGTTCCTTTAATCTGTGTTAAGGTGCAAACAAGCAGAGTGCAGCTCTAGCACCGCGTTGTCCGAGAAGCGCGAGGCATGTCAAACGAGCGCATGAGTTCCAAAATCAACACACCTGCGATTTGGACCATGATTTTGAAAAATCATTCCGACCTCTGTGTGTGTGATGTATGCTGGCATCATCGCGACCGTCAGACACTGGGCATTCAGCGCAGCGTTGTGGCAGCCCCGCGCGCGTGAGCTTCTTGGCCGACTGAAGTCATACACGACGACGAAGAGCCATCCGCAGGTGTGCACGGTCTGTGCAAGTAGTGCAAACAAAAAATGCATGCAGTGCAGACTCCTGGTATGGGATTTCTTCACAAGCTTTCCTGAGAAACTCTGCACACTGTGTGGAAAAGTCTGCAAAGTCTTCGTCGCAAATGTGTACCTGGAGGCAAGCCGCTCACCGAAGACTGGGGAAACGACGCTCGGGACAAAGCGCCATGGACGAACCCTCGCCGTTCTGTCCAACGTATACAAAAAGCGCGAGTCCGTGACCGGATCCTGCGAGAGCAGGAGTATACCTCCACTTTATCATGATGCACTCCAGCATGTGCGATGAGGAGTTCGAGCGTCGGGCAGCGCGCGCAAAGCCCGAATGGGATCACGGACCGTTGCTTACTTCTGGCGTCAATGGATATCGTCTTGCTTCAATTGCTGGCAGTATTTCTGGACTCCTGCCGGATCCGCAAAATCCAACAGCCCGACAGAGACATTTAACGGCCTGATTCAGCGCGAATACACGCTCCGCTACCGCATGAAGCTAACCTCCCACCTCAAGCTGCTCACCAGATGCAGCGTATTCAAGTGGCTCGGTACACCGTCATTCTGTTGTGTGCGGAGGCACGGTGCTCGTGGTCATCGCCGTTAAAGAGGATGTAGAGTGTAGCTAACGAGTATGTCGGCGTCGATTGGTAGTGAGAGGCCGCAAAGACGACAGCGTTGCACAAGAGACAGTGCCTGTGCACAAACGATGCGCGGCTAATTCCAAAGAGGACGTCAGTATGTACAGATATTCCTGGGGTCAGTAAAGGTATGGTTGTCTCTATTGTCCAGGATAGCCGATTGAGCAATTGTCGGGTCTCTCGCAGGCTCTCAGGGTCCACCTGCAGTTTGGGATCTCACTTTGTTGAATTGTCTGGATCGTCACTATTTTGTTATGGGTCACATCGCTCTCTTTTGTCGGGAGTTCTTGATTTCCGTGTTTGTTGTGTTGTCAAGGTATTGGTGGTGTGGGTCACACAAGTTTCACTCGCTCCCATGTCTTTGCTCATTCTCCTTGCTCTGCTGGCACGCAATCTGCTTTTGCAGTGTGGGTTTTTTTTCTTCCAGAGTTGCGTTCTGTGTTTTCCACGTTTGCAGTCACGCACACACAAACATCAAAATGTGTGTGCCAGAAGAGGAGAGCATCCCAGCAGTGACTGCGCTGTTTCTGTCGGATCAGCGTTTGAACTTCAAAAACCACACGCCCACAAGACAGATGCTGGAAGGCTCAAGCGGCGCGAGTGACGCGTTGGGCGCCTCGTCGTGGAAGAGGTCGGGAGTCCGTGTCGAGCCACGGCGGGTGGTAACAGTTGCTGTCGCTGCTGCTGCTGACACTTCAAGATTGGTTGCTGTTGCGCTCCCAGCGGTTTTTGTTGTGTGCTGATTGAGGGTCCCGATTGCGGAGGTCGCTCAGGGCACCTCCTGGAAACAGTGTAATATACTCGTATTTAGACGAGTCACAGAGATGTACACTCGCTATGTCAGCAGAAAACACTGTAGCTCCACTACAGTGTCCCCTCTCGCACTGTGTTTAGCACGGGCTCTTGCTCCCGCGAAACGTGTGTCGCGGAACCGTTTTTTGCGCCACAAATGCCGTCAGTCAGCTTGCTCCAAACTGCAAACGAACCGATGAAGTGGCGAAGCGCCCCATTCATTCGTCATTCCCACGCGTCGATCCTCCATGGTGGACACGAGCAAGGTCGCGCCGACGCGACTGCAGCAGCGCGTGACGACGCTCGCGCGCGCGGCGCTCGTGGTCGTGGCGTTCGGCACCCTCCTCCTGCTGCTCGAGCTCTCGGCGCTGCACTGCAACCGCAGCAAGAGCGACAGTCTGCACTGCTCGTTTCTCCGCCGGAGCGCCATCTCCGGCGTTGGTGCTGCTAATGCGCATGAAGAGCTTGATGAGCTGGGCTTGCACCCGCATGAGCTCGAGCACGAGCTCCCACAGCTGCCAGTGTGGCTGCAGCCGCTGGACAACGCGACCGACGTACCCGCCGACGAGCTGCTGCACATGAGTCTGCTGCACGCCTCGTGTCTCGCGAACGCCGAGAGCGTGATCCCGTGGAACTTCGGCCAGCCGGGCGTCGACCAGATGAGCGACCGCAGAAACGATGCGATGGTGATCAACCGAGACGACCCGAAGCTACTTGAGTACCTGCGGCAGTGCCCCGACGTCGACATCTACCTGCCGGCGGGCATCCGCGGCCACGGCTACTGCGAGGACGCGGTCGCCTACACAAAGTGTATGTTGTCTATGAGTGTACATCGATTGATGCTTCGTGCGTATACCACTCATGCGCTTGGCTTGATTGCTTTATCACAGTTCTAGAGACACGCATGCTGCCGCGCTGGGTCTTCGACTCGCCGCTCTTTGACGCGCAGCTCAACCGCAACGTGACGTATTACGAGCTCTGCCCCAAGACGCCAATCCTGTTCTTCAACCACTACTGGGACGGCCTCCCAAGCGCCTCAGCGTTCCCGAAGAGCAAGCCTGTGTACCTCATGCCGAACATCGAGATGTTTGAGCTCGACGAGCGGTTCTTCTGGCGCGCCGACCTGGTGATCTGCAAGACCCTCGACTGCGAGCAGCGCCTGATCAGGTGGTACAAACAAGAGGGCAACCCGCGCCACACTAAGGTGTTCTACACGCGCCATACGTCCTCGGACGTCGCGGGCTTTGCGCGCAAGAAGCTTGGGGACGCTGCGATCAACCGCAAGGACTTCACGAACGTCAAGTTCATCCACACGGCCGGGTCCAGTGGCTGGAAGGGCACGCGGCAGGTGCTCGACTGCTGGCTAAAGCGCCCGGACTTCCCGCCACTGGACCTCTATGTGGCCGAGGGCATCTACAAGTACCGTCTTGAGCCAGACTATGGCGAGCGCATCGCCGACAGTGCGAACAAGAACTTGAATGTGATGGTGCGCCGTATCGACCCGCTCACGTTCGGCAAGGCGATCGCCGAGGCCTCGTTCTTCCTGTGCACGAGCGTCATGGAGGGCTACGGCCACTACATCAACCAGGCGCGTGCGTCCGGTGGCGTGATCATCACGACGGACATCGCGCCCATGAACGAGATCATTGCGTCGACGAGCGCAGGCGTGTTTGTCGAGACAGAGAAGTACCAGAACCCGCGCCAGTTCCTCTCGGGCGCGAACAAGGGCGTCCACGCTCTGCGCGACGTCGAGGGCGTGTCGGCGCACTTCTCCGGGGAAGAGGTCTGCCGCGCGGTCGAGTTCATGCTCCGGACCACGGATGAGGACAACAGAGAGGCCATGGCGATGCACGCGCGCGCGCTGTACCACGCAGACACCAAGTTCTTTGCGCACAAGATGCGCATGTTGCGAAGGTTCGCCAAGAAGCAGCTCGCGCAGCCGTCCGCGTGGACGGGCGTGTTCCGCAGGCGAAGTGATTGACTGAGTGGCTGAAACCAACCGCCTTTGATTGACATAGATCGCAGGATTGTTCGATCCTTCTCCACTGTGCTTCATGCGCCGTCAGCAACCTGGCGGTGCTGCTGCAAGCGGCCGCGCATATCGCCATCGTTCTCGCTCTCACACGCTCAAGGTGAGCTTGGGCCTCCTGCTCGCTTCACAACCTCCAACAGCAGGTCACTGTGTGCGCAGGAGGCTCAAAGGCTCACCGCGTTGGTTCTGTTAGAAGTCATCCCGCATGTTAGGAGCGACAGCTCCCCTTTCTCATAACTTGCATAACCGTGACCCCTTTCCCACTCTATGCATGAGTCCAAAGTATCTATCTTCAAAGAGCCTGAATTCATCCTTTGCCATTCTAATCTACATTCGCCGACAAGTCTATATGCAATTGCAGAGACCTGGCATGCCCACCGCGTATTTTGCGTGATTTTGCGTGATTTCGTGTGAAGCCAACGCAACGAACCAGAAACATCAGCTCATTCAGCCATTCGATCGCCACGTTCCCCCTTGCTCTGTGGTCGGCCGCTGCGCAGCAACAGCCCTTGCTCACCGCTCTCGTCCACGGAAGACAGGCGACCCGTCCAGCGCCGTCGCTCTTTATCGTCCGCCTGTCGCGTCCTCACGGTCCGCCTGCAAGAGTTGCCCGCACGACAGGAGGAGGAAGAGGAGGAGCGCCCGCTGTCACGCTCGCGAGTGAGTGAGTGCTCAACAAGCAGCCAGCCAGCCACCAAGGACCGCGTCGTTCGCACGAGGAAAGCGGTCGGCGGCCCTGGTGGTGTGGTGTACGTAGATACAGAGAAGCGGATGGTGGCGCTGGCGGCGCAGTTCGCGATGGGCGTGCTCGGGGCCGCACTGCTCGCGGCGCTGCTGCTCTGGGTGTACAAGTTCCTGCAGTACCGCGAGCAGGTGCGACTCTCGCAGGCGCGCTGGCTCACGTACGAGCCGGGGCTCGTGGGGTACACGGCGGAACAGGAGGAGCTCAACTGGCCCATGCTCACGCCCATGCTGCTCTCGCCGATCCCCGAGGAGCGCCTTGAGAGCGGGCGGGTACGATAGTGCAGAGTGAGCGGATGGCTAGCGATTGGTTTGTGTACTGCGCCTAACAATCTCTTGTCTGTTGGGGTTCTGTAGGAATCCGAGTCGGAGGCGATGCTCTCGGCGCGGAAGGATCGGCGGAATTCGCTGTCCGTCGTCGCCTGTACGTGCCATTCTCTCTCACTCTTTGCTTATATCGTCGTCCAGGGAGCGAGCGAGCAGCTGTCGCTTTTGTGTGGACAAGCTGAGTGCGATTGGGGTAGCTGACGTAGTCTATACGTGTTTGGGTGTTGTGCAGACGGCAGTTTTGACCAGGTCCCAGCATAGAAGACGCGCTCGCTCGCTCGTCATCGTCGTCGTCTCTCTCTCTCTCTCTGGCTTCCTCGGCTGCCACACGTTCTTTCAAGCACTTGAATCTCCTCCGTTCCAGTTGCGACAGCTGCCTGCTCAAAGCGAACAGCTACAGGTGGATCGTGACCGCCTGAGTAGCTGTGAGTTATTACCAGCGCCTGAAGCGTCCTTGGTCTCGAGACCGCGGCGCAGGCCGGACAGCTTTCATCAAAGAATCTGAGCAACGAGGGCATTTGAACGTGACGAGCAGCAACCTCAAGACTGTCGTTCCAGCCACGAGACGACATGCGGAGCCATTTTTGCCACGCGCCAGTACGAGACGAACCGGACAGGAGAAGCGGGTGTGAGGATACCAGGTATGCAGCACGGAAAGAGCGAGAGAGACGAAGACGACGGCGAAACCCGGAGGGCCAAGACTTAATTTATTATGTGATGATGAATGTAGCGCCATGGCATCGAAGTGTACTTATAGAGCCACTGGCGATTAGATTGGCAATAGAAACAACACAAATGCGATTTTGGTGAGAGCCTCAGCGCCGCCGAGTGTCCAATCGAGGTGGACAGCCACATTTGTGAACGTGTTTCCCTCAATTTCGCTTTATACGAGGGGGCACGGCGATTCACGGAGTGCGACGCCGTTATCAGCGGCATACACGCGCAAGACGTTGAATCGCGGCGGAGTCATATTCGAGTGAACCCTGGTATCCGGATACCAAAATGTCCACAGCCGATGGGAACTCCAGGCTCCAACTAATAACTCTTCTCATCCGCATGGTCAGTGGGCTACGACGCCAGCTTCGAGCCGTGTGCTATCGGAAGTACGCGTTACTCTTCGGTCCATAGAGCGTCCGCATGAGTGCGACGAACTCGTCAAAGTCCAGGATCGCGTTCCTATTGCCGTCGAACTCGCCGTAGAGGCGCTCGACGTCCTCCTTGGTAATGCCGCTGGACGTCGCGGCCCAGTTGGAGCTCTTGCTGCGCGCGGCCTCCTCGGCCATCACCTTGGCCATCACGTCGTCGTCGTCCACGCGCAGGGCCTCCATGAGCTCCTGCATGCTCACACCGCCGTCGCCGTTCTTGTCGAACACTCGAAAGATGTCGAGCAGCTCGCGCCGGTGCTCCTGGGAGAGTGCCTGGGTCGCGTCCTTGCCGCCCGTGGCCCCAGAGCCAGAGCCACCGCCGTCGCCCTGCAGGTACGAACGCACGTTGCCGACCTTGGCGAGCTTGAGCATCTCCTCGATCTGGTACTTGGTCGCGTAGTGGAAGCAGATCTCGAGCAGCTCCTTGAGCGACACGTGGCCGTTGCCGTCCTTATCGATCGCCTGGAAGACCGTGGTCATGTCGTTGTAGCCGAGTTTCTCGAAAAAGTGCTTGTACTGGAGCAGCTCCTCGAGCGAGATGCTGCCCGAGCCGTCCTCGTCCATGGACCAGAAGAGTCGGATGACCGACATCACCTCGCGCACGCCGTAGATGCCAAACACCGTCGCGCTCTTCTCCAGGTCCAGTTTCGCCTTGTTTGAAGGGGACAACGTGGTGTCCATCTTTGGTGGACGTGTTCCGGAGCTTGAACTATTCGCAGTATTAGCTGCTGCGAGCGTGGCCATGGGGTCGTCCGTGGCCTTGGACTGGAACGCGAAGGACGTGCGCTTGAAGACGTTGCCGATGTTCGTGTTCATCTCGCGGCGTTTCTGCTGCAGATAGTCCTCCATGCGGCGCGCCTTCTGTTGCTCCCGTGAGCTCTGGCGGATCTTCTTGAGATCGCTGCGGCGTGGACTGTGCTCGCCGTCGCGCATCGCGCTCGCCATCCGGCGTTTCGTCGACTCGAGGTGCTCGCGGACTCGGGCGTCAGCTGCTGCGGGATCATCGGCGGTGGGTTCCCCCATGTCGAACGAGTCCTCGTTCTCACGTTCGTGGTCGGGATCGTCATCATCATCGTCTCTTTCATCGCTCTTGGTGGCCTGAGCCACTGAGGGTTGTGGACCATTGCAACCGGTACTGATTGCGGTGCTCTTACCGGCTAACCGGGAGAACGGAGCAGTGCTGGGACGGTTATTGTTGTTCGACATGGACGTGCTCTCTTTGACTGGACTGCAGTACTGCTGGGCCCTGGACAGGATCTGGTTGATCGCACGCAGCTTCCGCAGTGAGAGCCCACCTTCTTCGCCATCACCTCTCTCTTCCTCTCTGTCTCCTGGCCTCTCGCCCACCGACGAGATCGAGCCAAAGCTGCCTGCACGCCCCAGTGCACTCATCCTCTTGCCATTACTGACACCTGTGGGCGACGCCAACGTCATCACGACTGGCTTCTTGTGCTTGGCGTGGCGCTTCACCTCCTCCATGAAGCCAATGTCCATGGAGCTTTTGCGCCGATCCGGGTTCACCGACTGCCGTTGATTTGGCGCCAGCAGCGGAGTGCTAATGCTGCTCTTCAAGCTCAGAGCGCTACTATAATCACCGTGCTTTGGCAAGTTGGCTGCGCTCTGGGTCTGTCTAGCACCACCACCACCAGGCTGGTTTGATGGCGATGGGGGCAGTTTCTTGATCTGCTGGAGCCGCTTCTGCACCGGTGGCGCAGTCTGCGGCCGAATACTCAGCTTGGACGCGGGAATGTACTTCTTCAGAAACTCGGAGGGCTCCAGCAACTCCATGTCCAGCTCCTGGTTGACGCGCTCACCCCCTTTCTGCTGTTGCTGCAAATGGCTCGCCTTCTTGGCCCGGTGCTTGACCTTCTCCAGGTTCACGTACATGTCGGCGGTCTTGCGCTCGAGCGTCGCGCGGGACTCAAACGCGGCTTTCGCGGCCACGTGGGCCACCTGGATCTGGCTCTGCACGTCACTCAGGTTGTTGCTGTGGCTGGTTGATCCTTTGCCATCTCCACCACGAGAGCTGCTGCTGAGGCTCGTGGGGAAGCTGATCGAGAGCTCCTGCTCAAGGTACTTCTTGTCCATCTTGAGGTCGTCGAGCTCGGCGAACTTGGTCTTGCCCGTCGCGAGCGACTGCTTCTTGTACTCGAACTTGTTGACGCAGAGCAATGGTCCCACCTGTGCGAGGCTGTGCAGACGCAGGTGGTTCACGCGCTCGGGCTCGTGAAGTGAGGATGTCGACGAAGACAGCGGCTGCTGCTGCTGTCCACCTGGAGGCTGTCGGATGCGGACACTTTGTGCAAAAGCGTCGTCCTTGGAACGGTCCACTTTAGATTGCCCTCCTTCGGGAAGAGCGTCCTCCTGAGCTGGACTACCACCGCTCCTAGTATCCTCCTCCTCGTCACGGCTGTCCGTCTTCAACAGCTCAAGGTCCGGGTTCTTGCTGATGATGTGGTCCAGTAAGATCGTGTTGACCTTCTGCATGTCCTTGAGGCTCTTGCGCTCCGTGTGCTCCTGGTAGAGCGTCTGCCTTCGCCGATGGGCCTTTTCGAGTGGCGTGAGCTCGAGGTCGCGCATCAAGTTGTGCACGAGCTCGTCGCGCTCTTCCTGGTGCTTGGAGTCGTCTTTGCGGAAGAGCCACTTCCACTTGCCAATGTTCTCGGCGTCAAAGAGCTTGCCCAGGCAATTGCCCTGCCAGTCCCACACGAAGACGCGCATGTCGAGCGCACAGGTGACGAGAATCGCCGGGTTCTTGGTCACTTCGATGCTCGTGAGGCCGTCCGAGTGCGCCTTCCACGCGTGGACGATCTGGATGTCGTCGAACTGCTGGTGCTGCGAATGGCGGCGTTGCTGTGCTGTCGAGGACGCCTTTGAGAGCGACACGAGCGAGCTGCGCTTCTTCAAGCCGCCAACACCTGTCGACTTGGCTCCTACGCTTTTCGGGGCTCCAAGGAACGCCTCAGCGGCGGCAAAGGCCACCGTCGCTGTCTTCGCTTGCTGCGCCGTGCGATTCGAACTCTGAGGCTTGGACGACGGAACCATCACACCGACGGTGGATCGCTTCTTGGACTCTAAGCGTCTTCGCGAGAGACGCTTGAGGTCTGTCTGCGTGAGCTGGAAGTGCGGATCGTGGTCGTCGCCCGTGAGCAGCGCCGCGCGCCAGTCGCCACCCTGCGTCAGCAACGGCTGGTGCTTGTTGTATCCGTTGGTACTTGCGTCATTGGCCATCGTGTCTTTGACGTAGTCGCGCGTGAGCATGGCCTTCGGGTGGTACCCGCGGCGCAGGAACTTGCACTTGATCTCCGGGATTTTCGATAATGACAGGCGCGCGATCATCTTTGTGAGGCTCCAGAGACGCACCATACCCGACTCGTCGCCTGTGAAGAGCATGTAGCGCTCATTCGCGTCGTCATAGACGACCTTCATGCACGCCACAGCACAGCCCGGCGGCTTTGGTTCGCTAGAGGTGGTCTCAGCTGTGTTCTCCTTGCTGGCGACCGACTTCTTGCGCCACTTGAGCAGCTTCCGGGCCGCGAGCTCGGTCGCCTCCGTCATGAACGTCTTGCCTTCAGGGCCTTGATCCTCATCCCCTCGTTCATCCTCCTCGTCTTCGTTCACGTTTTCAAAGATGACCCCTGTTGCCTTCCTCCGAGCCCCACCAGTGGCTTTCGAAGCAGGCTGCGAAGCGTAGTCGTGGTCGTTAATGAACGAGTGCAGCAGTTTGCCCGTGTTGCAGTTGATCAGCGGCATCGCAGCGTAAAAGTACACCCCACCGAGGGTATCCGCGCCGAGCAGCACGGGGAACTCGTCCCAGAACTCGAGCAAATGGAGCGCGTGGCCCTCGTGCTCTCTGTGGAACTCACAATTGCCCACAAAGCTCAGCGTCTCAAAGTCCCAGAGCGAGACGCTACTGTCTCCCGCCTCGTCTACGTCTGAGACCGTGGCCACGAGACACGTGTGGAAGCCGTAGGCGCTGGCCGAGATCCCACCGGGTACGCTCGTGAGCCGGCGCAGCACCGTCGTGTCCTTCAAGCCGCGGGTCGCATCGTGGTTCGTGTTGTCGTCGATGACGAGGATCGCGCTCTCGTTCGCGTCCGTGGCGACGATGAGCTTGTTGACCGAGCAGTAGTGCAGCCCCACGATGCCGCACGACCGGTTCTTCGTCACGGACACTGCCACCGCCGGCTGGCCCGTGCCCGGAGTCGGAGCTGAAGCTGCTGGAGCTGCGTTACTAGCACCATCAGTAGTAGTGGGTGTGGGCACAGTAGAGACCTTGGCCTGACCGTAGAAGACCTCCTGGCATTTCCGCATCTGCACAAAGTTGAGCGCGTTGAAGACGCCCAGCTCCCCGCGCTCGGTCACCACGACCACCTTCTTGCAGCTCTGGTCCTGCACGCACGCGAGCACCTCGACACACGGCTCGCTGCTCGTCGAGGAGCCTGAGCCATTGTGCACCGTGCTGTTGCTGCTGCTGCCACTCGAGGCACTGCTGTTGGTTCCAGCGCCTGGGTTGGCCGCGTTATCACCTGCCTTGCCGCTTGAGCTGCTGCTGATGTTGCCCACGTGGCTGAACTCCTCGAGGCACGTGCCGGTCTCGCCGTCCCAGATGCTGCACGCCGGTCCCGCAACAACGATGAACTTGTTGGCGCTGTAGTGGTAGAACGCGCGCAGCGGGATCTCGTCGAGCTGCTGCACGCGCGTGGACCGGAAGCGATGGAGCGTGGCTGTGCCCGCGGTCGCTGTCCAGAGGTCCCGACTGTGCGGGTGCAAGCAGATGAACGCCGTGGGCTCGAAGCGCGCAAAGTGCTGCGACGGGTCGATGGACTCGAGCTGGATGGCCTGGGACGCGGTCCCATGTCCACCTCGTGAGGACGCCGACGAGGCTGAGGTCATGCCCCCGCTGCCGCGCGAGATGTCCCAGACCTTGAAGACGCCCATGCAGTCGGCGGTCACGGCGCGCTCGGTTTGGAAGAGCGTAACCTGGACCCCCACGAGAGGCGCGCGGTGGCCCGAGAGCTTCATGACCACCTGGCGCGACGCGATGTCCCAGCCGTAGGCGTCGAACTCAAAGCCAGCGCTCAACAGCAAATCATGATAACTCGAGTACACGAGCTGCTTGACCCCGTGGCTGTGTCCCGAGAGTGCGCCCCGTGACCTGCAGTCGTGCAAGTCCCAGAGCTGGATGCTTTTGTGCAGGTCGCAGCTCACGATCATGTCGTGCTGCGGGACCTCGATGAGGTCCATGACCATATCCTGGTGCAGCACGAGGCGCTTCCAGAGCACCTTGGTCTCGGCGTCCAGGATCTTCCACACGTTGAGCACAAAGTCGTTGCCGGAGCTGAAGAGCAGTGCCGCCTGCTCACAGAAGCGCAGCAGCAGCTGGGCTGTGGTCGTCGTGATCGTCAGCGACTTCATGAGCTCGAAGCTCGGACCCGAGCGCGCCGCGGCCGTGGCCGAGTCCGGGAGCAGCGCCGCGACCGGCGGCTTGCGCGACTCATCCATGTCGTAGAACGAGATGCAAAAGTCCGTCGTGCTGAGCGCGAGCCACTTGTACTTGAAGATGAACACGGCGTCCAGGATGAAGATGCCCGCCGTTGTGTTGTTGGCTGGCGATGAGGCTACTGAGGCTCGACCGCTACCTGCAGCTTCGCTGGCTGGCTGTGCATTGTCATTGGGCTTGCCGTTCTGGGGCCGGCCACGCTCGGTCGACCTACCGCTGGTATCAGAGAGCCCCTGCCCTTGCCAGTCCTGCTTGCTCTCGTTCGCACGCGGCGTGACGGACAGCACGTTGAGCGTGGACTTGCCGCCGACCTCGGCGAAGAACTTGCCTGTGATGTCAAAGAGCTTGACGCTCTTGGCCGTGTTCTCGAGCGCCAGCAGCTTCTTGAACTCGGGCGACCACTTGACCTTCTCGATGCCCACGCAGCCGCTCGCAGTCTTTATCACGTGCCGCGCGCTGCGCACGTACCGGTGTTTAAGCGCGGCGGCCGACGTCTTGACGCGCGTGGCGACCATCCCGGCGTCCACACAGAAGGACGTGAACTCGTCGAACTCCATCACGCCGTCGCCGTTGATGTCGATCTCGTCGAAGAGGTCCACGAGCGCGCTCACGTTCGCGCGCTTCTCCTCAGCGCTCTTGGCGCGCGGCAGCCCCTGGAGCACGATCTCGACAAAGTCCTGCAGCGGCAGGCCGCCGCCGAGACGCTTCTCGCGGTCATGGAACTCGTTCGCGATCACGGAGAAGCCCGAGCCCTTCAGGCGCATCATGATGTCCATGGCTCGCTGCTCGTGTGTGTACGGAGAGTGCCTACAGACTCACAGCAGAGGTCGCGCTGGCCTCTATCCGCTCAGGTGTCATCACGATGGAGGCACTGGCGATTCCGGGCTGCTTGTCGCTTGCTTGGACGGACGCGCCTCGAGCCGTTGAGGGAGGTTTTGCCCAGCAGGTCTTCTGAAACGCAACAGCATGTGAATGCACGTGAGAGTGGGCATCCTAAGAATAAGTCCACCCACCCACGCCCGACCTTCTGCTTGACATGGTGTGGTGGGAAGACTGATATCCAGCGCCGCCTTATCAAGAGAAGTCTCGAGGATGTCTGTCTGTACTCCTGGTCCAGAGTAGGTTGCCTGCGAGGTACAGTACACCGGAGAGTTTCACGAGAAGCCGCGCGAGAGCGGCAGTTCCGTGGGCACGGGTTTGCTACTGTAGTATCAACATCAAAGCCCTCTCGTCAGTGCCAGTCTCATCATGGCTCCAGGTCGCGCAGGTCAATTCAAAGCATCGGCAGGCACGAGGCGATCAGAGTCCGAGCTCCGTAACGAGCCCAGCCGCTCCGAACGACGGTGACGTTTCGCTGGCGCGCGAGCGATGCCCGCCAGTGAGTACTGTCCCGCTTGTTACCCGGAGTTGCACTACTGAGCGACATCCAGACGACAGATTTCTCCTCACCCACGAAGGCACGAAAGCGAGCGCCAACGGATGAGATTCGAGGAGACTCCGTTGGGATCTTCTTCGTGTCGCCATCCGTCCAAGCCGACGATGAGAGAGCCTCTGGGATTCCGGGGGACCCGCTCTCGGGCGTTTACTGAGCAGCCCAGTGCCTGGACCATTCCCCCAGGAGCTCTGCTGGGAAAGGATTTGGCGATGTGGTCCCCAGCACAGCACGTTTCTCTTCCTCATGTCGGAAACACATGCCATCTCGCCAGTGGTGGGCAGGAACCGGTGGCGGGATGGTGAGTGTACTGTGCATGCAGGAAGGTTCAGTACAATGCACTGGACAAGCGAGCGAGAGCTCCGCTTTCGAGCACTCTTCAGAAGATTTCACAAGACCTGCTGGCACAGGCGTTGACTGACAGTGAGCGAGTGGCAGGAGGCGAATTTTTCGGCAACAGGAAGCAGGGCCGCGGGGGAACAACAGCCACTCACTGCGTCGCCGGAGATGCGAGGGTCGTTGGGGATGGGAAATGCAGTCCAATGAGCTTGTTCGCCCTCGTCCCACGAGCTTTCGTTTGAAACCATTGACGCCCTGAAGGCGAAATTTGGCCATTTTGGAGCATTCCGGTCCCGACTGTGACACCAAACTTTGACGTCACAGGATAGTATCCTTCATACTATTTTGCGTGAAGTATTTTGTGAGGGAGCTTGAACGCATCCCGTATTTTATTTGCCGGGTGGCAGCACCAGCAATCTTGCCGCAGGCCGCCCAACCGACGGTGTTAAACGCAATGTTGCTCCTTTCTTTCCAGCAGCAGCAACAGCAGCAGCGTTTTCTCCAGCGGGTTGCTCAAAGCTGGGCTGAATGTATGCCCTTGCGGAAAATCGTCAGATGGAGCAGTGCTGCAACATTGCTCTACCGGTGTGAACCACTTTGGCACGACTCCTTTACTTGTCCTTCCATTCGGTGGAGTGCGGAAGCGAATGCCATCGCAACGAATACAAATAGGATAAACGTCGACATTCATCAACTCGCGAGCACAGCGCGCAGTGCAATAACGATGCTGTACAGTCTTGTATGACGGGTATGCAGCCAAGGCAGTATCAACACACTCAGTTGTTGGTCTGCTACAGACGGATCGAACCCTTTGTTTGGGTGGCATTTCACGGCGGCGGCGAAAGGAGCAAGCGATTTCAATGGAGGTGGAACTCACTGCGTGGAGCAGACCAACTTTTTGCTCAGGGTATAGTGACATTTGCGGAATGTGCCGTGCAAATTTCGCTGTTGCAGCGACCCACGGTTGGAGATAGCCTCAGTATTGAGCCCCACCTCGGAGCTGTTCGTGCTGCTTTTTCTCGCGACAAACGGCGATCCTGTTCATGAGCAAGTGCCACTGATGCTGTTTGCGAGAATCGGCATTTCTCTCACGATAACCGTTCAAATCACTCAGACTAAAACGGGAGTGGTTTTGAGTAATACTACTTTATGCCTGACACTTGGTTCCCTCCAAAACCGAAAGCACCAAACAAACTACACGATTCGATTTTGTGTGTGCTTCACAAACCTGACACAAATATGAGCTGTGACAACAGAAAACTGTCTAGATGGAAACCCGGTCAAACAAAAATATGCCAGCCGCACATATTTATTACCCTCTCCGACCACAAAAAGGAGAGAGAAGCGATGTGCACCAAAGCACGAGACCAGCAAAGCCGTCTCTTGCCAAGCTTACAGGAACCACGAGTGTTGATAGCCAGCCCCTGTACGTAACAGCACACGTGTGCGCCATCCAAGCTGCTGTAAACATGTGCTTTTTTTGTGCGACGCCCTTTGCGTTTATTTGTGGCGCTGATGTTTACACATTTTCATTTGTGTCGTTCACACAGAGTTGACACATTTGTTTTGTTTTGTGGCTGCTCAGATCCAGCTTTGTGATAAATTTGATAAAAATACCAGAGCGAGAGCGGACGAGCAAGATCTTCCCCAACACTTCGTCCGCATGGCAGCGCCTCAAGCAGCAGCAGCCGCCCCCCGACGCGCCGGCCACGCGCGCACGGCCGTGGTCGTCGTCGCACTGCTCTTCGCCACCGTGCTAGCCGTGCTCTCGTTCGAGGGCAGTCTGCTGAACCGCACGCAACTGGCCGTGGCTCCG
>JAASFQ010000528.1:0-20202 GCA_023333845.1 Globisporangium polare | reverse complement strand
GCAAAGTGGATCGCCGCATGCAGCAGGGAGACTGGGGATAGAGAGGGCAGGCGTGGCACATCGGTCACTTAGTCCATAGAGACCGCTTACAAACCAGTCTGGCATATCCACGTGCACAGAAAAGAAACGCTGGACACGTACTCAGCACCACTTGCTTGGATATGACGCCGCAGAGCGCGTAGAGCGTCAGCGCGAACGTGAGCCACATGCGCAGAAACATCACGTCCTGGAACTGCTCGTGGAGTTCCACGCCACTGCCTTCAACGCTGCGATTGCTACTGTTGTTGCTGCTGGCGGTACAGTGCGGGTAGCAACCGAGCTCCTGCTCGAGCGCACGCAGCGGGGCGCAGTAGAGCTGGAGGGCTACGGCACCTAGCGCCACGCGCAGCAGCGCGCTCCAGCGGAGCGGCATCATCGTGACGGTTGGAGAATGCGGTTTGTCGGCACAGACTTCACTCACGCTTTGTTTTAGGAGATGTCCTAATCGAGAGGACAAATGAGATTAGGATAGTGTCCAACTCCTTTCGAGGTGGAATGGAACCCAGTCGGCACCAACAGCTCCTATTCGCCAGTAGAGTTACTCGACACGAGCCTCCTCGGTATCTACCTCGTCTGCACTAACTCGGACGCTTTGCGCTGCCGCTTCAGTGGTTGAAGGCGTGCTGAGAGTTGCTCGTAGCTGCTCGAGCAGCTTCTGGTTGAGCTCGTCACTCTCTGAATTTTCAGCATCAGTCAAGAGAAGGCGCATTGCCAGATCTTCCCCGACCAGGTTCGCAAGCAGAGAGCCACTGTCACAGACCAGGTGTCCTCCATCAGCAGTCCTTGTGAGTGAGAGGGCAGCGCGACACTGGAACAACAGGAACGAGCGCCAGAAAACCGCCGTGTCTTCAGCTTCGATCGCGAGTTCGCCGATACGAGGTGGGGTCTCTGGGTCCACGAACCCGCTGGGGAAGAACAGTGTCGCCAGCTCAAACTCCATGCCAGCGAGAGCATAATGCTTTCCAGAGTCACCACTGCTGCTGAAGGCTTCAAACGCGTCGCGGATCCGCTCGAGTCCGCTGAGCAAGTAGCCAGAGACGACGTCCAGTAGGAACTGGAGCAAACAGTGACTCACGCCCATGATCACCTTCAATGAACCGTCCACAGTAGCCGGCGACGAAGCTGCGAGGTACGTGAAGAAGTTTTTGTCCATGAGTAGCTCTTGGGCTTCCAGCACCTGCTCTTCATGGGAAACGCCGAACCACAAGCCGTTCGCTTCGCAGAGCGTGAGCATTGCGTGCCACGCGCGCTCGCTTCGGCTCTGCAACGTGGTCGAGTCTCCTTCTCTTTCTCCTGACACCCTCGCCAGCAGTGGAGCACTGTAGCTGTGCTTGTGGTGCTCCATCAGGAAGGAGAAGAACTCTTGCGCCTCACTCGGGAGGACGCTCATCGTCCACATTGCTGGACGCTCTTGAACATTGTCCTCCTCTGGGGTTGGACCATTTCCCATCGACGACAGTTTCTTCAGACGCGCGAATTCGTTCATGATCCCCAGGAAGCAGCGCGTGACGCGAGTCGAGATGGATAGAGCAGCCGATGACGCCGAAGACTCGATGCCTCCAGTTCCAAGCCAGCGACTAGCTCTCTCTGCGAGGACAAAACTCTTTGTGCTCAGCGCTTTGCTGATAATCTCGAGGAAGACTCGGTTTGGAATGGAGCAGTCTTCCACCTGAGCTACTGGGTCCGTTGTCAAATGCTTGAGCGACTCACAGATCTCCAGCGCAGTCTCAAAGGCTCGGACGTCACCAGTCTTGACCAGCACAGTAACAGCACGAGACGAAGCAGCCGCCGTCCCAATTCTTAATAGCATCTGCGCCGCTTCTCCGAATCGCTCACGCTTCTCTAAGAACGCCGCATACTCCAGCAGAGTTTGCCTGAAAAGCGGATCCTGAACCCCAAGGCGCGACTCGACCAGCGCCAGCGCTTCGCTGAACAGGTGGCCACCTGCGAGCGACTTGATTGCCGAACGTGCCTTCCCGAGACTCAGAAAGTACAGCGCTGTACAACAAAAAGACGGCACTGTCAGCATAGGTTTTACACATAGCACAAGAGCGATGACATACGGACCACATACCTGCGCTCTTCTTGTCGCCCTGGTCGTCCAACTGGTGCGCGTAGACGCTCGTGACCTCCCGCCAAACATCCATACCCGCCATGGGCGCAAACGCGAGCCATGAAGGATTCAAAACGCCCTCTTTCGCTACAAGTCGCAGTGCATCGCCGACGTTCCCCTGCAGTAGCAGCACTTGCGCGAGCTGCTCCCAGTCCTGCTCTGCAGCGTATGCTCGCTCTTCGATGGTAAAGCGGTCGACAAAGTTGCTGCCTGGTGATGGTAGTAATGATGATGTTGGCTGAAGGTTCTCAGTACACAGTCGCAGGCTCTCCTCCAAAGTCGCTGGCGCATCAGGATGGAAGAGCACGCTCTGGGCTTTCTTCTTCTTGGCCTTCGTAGGCTTCTTTGCCGTTCCGCTCGAATTGACTTCTCCGTTAGCACCATTGATCTTCACAGCCTGAAGGTTGACGCTACCTCCGTTCTGGTTGGTGGTGATCTTTGCGACTTTGTCGGCAACAACATGCTGCTGTTGTTGCGGGGACTTGCTGCCATTTGGCGTCGCCTTGTCCACTTCTCGCTGGTCGCGATAGTCCCACATGCGAACTGTCTGGTCATCGCCTCCGCTCACGAGCACGAACTGGTCGACCCAGTCGACCGAGAGCACGCGACCAGCATGGTGGCGAAAGTAGCTCAGTCTCTCGTGCTTTGCTACGCCCCACACTTGAACCGTCCCGTCCGTGGAGCTGGACGCCAAGAGCTCTGTCCTGGGACCTCCGTCATCAGCTTCTGATTCCGTCACGTTCCAGCGAAGACTCGTGATCGCATTGCCGTGGCCAGTGAACACGCCCACGACGTGCTCATTGAGCGCTCCAAGCGCAGAACTGGAGGTCTTCCTGGTCTTCTTCTGGTCACTGGGCGTTAGTTCAAAGATGATGATCTTGCCATCCTGACTGCCAGCTGCGAGCAGTGTACTCTCTGAAGTTGACGAGTTCCAGGACAGGCTCACGACTCTCTGCTCATGCTCGTGGAGCTTCAGAATAGAGACGAAATCAGCTGAGCCACCGTAGGCGACAGTGAAGACCTCCACTGCACCATTCTCTCTGCCGACTGCCAACCGATCGCCACGTGCGTTCCACGCAAAGCTGGTACACAAGGCCGCTCCCAGGTTGATTTCTGTGGATGGATGGTCAGGTTTCTCTGGATTGCTCTCCAAGATCTGCGTCTTTTGCAGATCCTGACTCCACAGCAGCACCTGGAGCTCATTCGGATCCTTCTTGGTGCTCAAATCCTGACTCTTGAGCGCATCTTCAAGACTCTGGCCCTCGGCTTGGGCGCTCTCCAGCGCCAGCATCGCCTGCACAAACGCGCTCGTGTCGCCCTCACCAGTCGTCTCTTGTTCTTTCTGCGACTGGGACTGGGAGTGCTTGGCTCGCCACTGCAGCACCGTCACCTGACTGCCGTGGTACGACTTGAACTTCACGCTCTTCTTCGTCTCAGTATCAAAGACACCCAACTGGCCGTCCTCAGTACCATATCCCAGCAACGAGCGCTGGAAAGGGTGCCACGCCACACACGTGACTTTGCTCTGCAGCCCCTTCCAGAGCAGATCTGCCTGGTACAAACTCGTGCTTGAGCTCTTTGACGAGACGTTCCAAAGGCGAATCGTCTGGTCGCCTACGCCACACGCGATCACTTGGCTGCTGGCGTTGCACGCGACGCTGTAGACGTGGCCGCCCAGCCCTAGGAGCTTGTCGTGGCAGACGAGCGCCGCGCTTGTTTGCACTTCCTTCCAGATACGCAGCTCTCGGTCTAATGAGATCGTGAGCATCGATGGGGCTTTGGCTGGTAACAAGCCGGCTGAGGCCGAGGGCGACAGTGTCACGATGTTGAAGAGCAGGCGGCTGTGGCCGTTCTTGACCACCACGGGCTTGCACGCCGGCAGCTTGGGCTTCACGATACTGCTGTCATTACTATCAGCAGTGGCTGAAGTCCACTCCCAGGCGAACAGGTTGCCGTCAAAGGACCCGGACCAGAGCTTGAGTTTGTTTGACTGAGAAGGCTCCTCGTAGCTCCAGGCTATCGGTAGCCACAGTCGCTTCGACTGGTTGTACGAGGACGCCTGCTTGCCCTTTGGCAGCGTCAGCACCTGCGCCAATTCGGGCTCGTGGTCCGGAACGATCTTCCAGACCTTGATGCTCCGATCCTTTGACGAGGACGCGAGCCACGCGCCTCCGTTGGTGGGATTAGAATCCGCTGATAGTGATGACGCGATGGGTTTCCACACGATGCTCTGCACTTCCTGGTCGTGGCCGTCGAGCCTGTAGCGGACGTTGCCCTGGAGCGCGTCGACGATGCAGAGAACGCCGCTGCGGTAGCCCACGGCCACGAGCGCCTTGTCGTGCGGCGCCATGGCCATCGCAAACACGCCGTCGCCCGCAATGGGTGTGAACACCGCCACAGTCTCTCTGTAAAAGGTGCGCATTCGACATCCAAATACCGTTAGCACCTATATATTCCAATTTGAGTCACTCAGCCCGGTCACCACCTAATAACGAACGTACTCGTCGCGCTTCCAGGCGCTGATGCGGCCCTGGCGGTCGCCCGCGACGACGAACGAAGGGTCCAGCGACGCAGACGCCGTCACGGCCATCACCTCCGTGCTGCCGTGCTTGCGATGCTGCTCCACGAGCTTGAGGGTCGCGACGTCCCATATCTGCACGCCGCCCTCTTCACCGCCGCAGAGCAGACGCAGGTCACCACTTTTGGAATTGAGGAACTGCAGAGCGGTGACGCGCTGGTCCTTCTTCCCGCGCTTGAGGTGCGCGAAGAAGCGCAGGCTGTTGCTATTGCTGCTATTGGTGCTGTCGCTTGTGGTTTTGTGTGGCGGTTTGAAGTTGCTCTCTGTGCCACCAAGCACCACCTGAACGGAACGCACGATCAGTGCCGTGCCACACGCAGCTTCAGATGCACAAAAAGCGCACCGAATGACGTACCTGGTACAGGAAGATGCTGCCTTTTGCGCCGAACGCAAGCAGAAGGCCGAGCGCATCGCTGTAGCCCCAGTCGCAGATCTAAACAACGCACGCACACACAATTGCGCTCAGTAGATGGTGGCAAAGGTGGCATTGTTTGGTTGTATCTTTACAACGGACAGATAGACCCGACGCACCTTGGAGCAGTACCAGTTCGCGGATGCGGGCAGCACGCGCAGGTGCTCTCGGGTCTGCCGCACCAGCTGCCGGTGGCTCTGGAGCACGGCCGACGGTGCAGCAACGGCTGCTGCGCTTGTCATCGCACTCGCTTCCGCCATTTTCACGCTTTTTCGAGCTCGGTTTTGGTTGTCGAGCAACCAATTGCCGAGGAGCACATTTCACAAAATAAGTGCGGCAACAACAAATCAACTCAGAAATGAAATCTGAGTCACGACGGAAATCATTCCTGCCTGTGACCAAGCCAGAATACATTTCACAACATGTGCGCGCTTTGCAGATCTTTGCGGTTCAAACTCCGAGAACATGATTTCGTACAGTATTCGATATATAGCGGAGGACAGACCTGGGCTTTCTTCTTCTTCCAGTGTCCAGAGAATTGCAGGCACAACGCGTTCACAATTCACTGCACCGCGTTGTTGCACGAGCGCGCACAGCGTCCGTATGGTTGCGAAGGACGCGTTTACTACGTCCTAATCAGAATCGTTCGCACTGCTGCTTGGATCCAACCAAGTGGTCCAAAGAACTGGCGCCGCTCCCAACGAGAGCTGACTTGCACTCAACTCGTCCTGGTCGTCCCTGCCGTGATTCGATGTGTGTGCGTGTGTGTGTGTGTGTGTGTGTGTGTGTGTGTGGATCGACCACGCGCTGCTTGGGTCGGCCTCAGCCTGTGGACCACAAGTTGCAGAAGGCCACCACACACGCAGCGACGATGAACCCACGTCCCACTCACTCGCATCACTGGTGAGATTCTGATCATAGTCAGGCAGCACCACCAGATCTATGTTGCTGCTGACAGTATCCACTGAAACAGCTTGGACCAAGATCCTCGATTTGAGCTCTCTCTCTCTCTCTCTGCCAGTTGGATTGGCCACGTCCAAGCGTGTGCCCACGAACGAGGCAAATCAGAATGTACCCATTGTCCGCCACAGAAAGAACGGCCGGTTGTCATCGGTTGTGTTTTCAGTTGGTTGCTGCGAATCCTGACTCACTTTGTGATTTGCACGCGCTTCATTTCAGCCAATCACCGCGCTTCTCAGTCCGTTTGCTCGAGCTTTCGGCTGTGCACAAGCGATCAAAAGCATCGGCGCAGACCCCAGTTGCCACCAGCAAGCAAGCAGCAAGGAATATCCATCATCCACCGGCGGCGGCGCTGCTGGCCATTTCGCTGCTGCTTCACCTCAACGGGGAAAAATTCGTTCGGGGGAGACGCCACTGCGCCAGACGCCCTTTCACGCGCGTGCGATCGAAGGCGGTCGGCAGCCACAAATCCACTGGAGGAAACGGCGGTTGGACGTTTCTTTTGTGTGGGTCTTTCTTGTGGGCTCAGTTAGTAATGGAGAGGCGCTCGACACCAAGTCTCATCGAGACACTTCAGTTGCATCCATCTGTACAGCAAACGAGTTTCTCTCTATTGCGAGCACTGTGTTTATTCATCGACAAGAGAGGAGCTGATTTCGTGCAGAAATCGGACCTCAGTCAAGTCAGTGATCCTGCTCTCTCTTTCTATAACTTCTCGTCAGACTATCAATCATCGCAAGTCTCTTCGTATCTTTCGTCCATCCATCGAAGCATACATATAGCAGGGTATTCAATCACACAGGAATTTCTCTTCTCTTTTTTATCAACAACGATTTTCTGGCGGGGCTGACAATCAGTTCGAGAAAAGCAGCCGACCGAGCAAGCAGCCACAGGGACGCTCCCGTGTGCGTGTGTGTGTGTGTGTGTGTGTGGCTGTAACGCGCCATTCGCAGTTCGAGACGCAGACCCAAGCAGCCATGGTGACGCACAAGCAGCAGCAGCAGCAGGCGGCGACGCCGCCCGTAAAGAACGCGTACCAGGCGTTCTACGAACAGACCAAGAGCCCCGTCACGGGCTACGACGGCGCGCTGGAGGCGCACGACGACGACGGCATCGCCATGGGCGTCGCCATGGACACGCGCAACTACCAGGAGTTGCTCAAGCAGGCGGGTCCGACGGTGCTCGTGCCCGAGGCGCACACCGTGCGCGGTCACAGCAGTCACAACCACAGTATGAACAGTAGGAGCAGCAGTGGCTTGGACCAGCGGAGGCGGGGCAGCTCGCAGCTGCTGGGGCCGCCGCCGCGGTTCTCGATTCTCCTGGGCAACAACAACAGCGAGAGCGACGACGAGTCGGCGATTCTCGGGGAGGCCGTTAGCACCGACAGTGTGGACTCCGACGTGGTGATCGACCACACGGTGCGCGGACTGCCCGTCGAGACGCGCAACTACCAGGCGTTCGCTAGCAGCAGCTTCCGACAGAACCCTTCACCTGTAGTACCAGCGGTTAAGCCCCGGTTCCCGATCAAGAACGTACTGAGCAGCAACAACACGGATGACGAAGAGGCTGCGGACGCCGTGCACGGGTTGCCGATCAGCTCGGGGAACTACGCGGCGATCGTGGGCGCCGGCGTGAAGGTCAAGAAGGGTCGCTCGCGAGGATACAGCGACCAGGCGGGGATCCCCGATCGACGCGCCAGTGCCCCCGCGTACGCCTCGGACGCGCGGTCACATGCACAACACGCGACGGCGCCAGCAGCTGCGCGTGACACTACGCAACCGGGCCGCAACTCGTGCTTCGAGACGCGTCGCGCGACGACCGTGGCCGTTGTACCCTTCAGCGGCTGGCTGTACATCCAGAGCAGCACGTTCAAGAGCTGGAAGAAGCAGTACGCAGTGCTCTCCGGGGCTGAGTTCAAGCACAGCAAGGCGCCAGGCCAGTCGCCCAAGGGCTTTGGCACCGTGCAGGCCGCGCAGCAGTGGAGCGGGATGCCAAACGGCATCATGCTGCTGCTGGCGTCGGGCAAACAGCTCCCTGTGCACTGCGAGAATGCGGCCGAGTACGAGAGCTGGATGCACGCGTTCCAGAAGTCGCTCGACAAACTGCAGAACCTGAGCGGGTACTCGAAGACGTCGTACACGGTCACGGCGTCCGAGCAGCACGAGGGGTACCTGAGCAAGCAGGAGCCACGCACGACCGCGTGGCGGCGTCACTACTTTGTCGCGCGCATCGACGGGTACATCGAGTGCAAGGTGACCGAGGACGCGTCGAGCATTGACGGCCGCAACTCGGGCTACATCAAGTCGGTCTCGTTCGCAGACGTGCACCCACACGGACTCGCGATCCAGCTCGACTCGGGGACATCCGTGCTCGTGTACACCGACACGTACGACGAGCGTATGCTCTGGTACGCTGCGATGTCCTCGGCCGCACTCGCGAACGACCGCACGCCCCAGGGCCCGACGTCCTCGGTCAAGTCGACGTACGTGCAGACCGCGCGGGCGAACCACGCCGGGTGGATGCACAAGCAGGCGGGGCTCTTTAAGAGTTGGAAGCGCTTCTACTTCACGCTCCACGGGGCCGAGGTGAGCTTCGCCAAGGACGCGAACTCGAGCGTCGTGCTCTGCGACAAGGTCCAGGCGGTTGAGGACTGGGCGGGCAAGCAGAACGGGCTGCAGATCAAGCTCAAGAGCGGCCGCGTGTGGAAAGTGTACGCGGACTCGTATGACAGCGCCAAGCGCTGGCGCACGCTCATGCAGAACGCGACGCGCCAGGGCGGCGACAACTTCAACGCAAAGCGATACCTGGCCAGTCGCAAGCGCAAGGGCCTCTCGCCGGTCTTCGGCGGCTGGCTCACGAATCACAAGGACAACGGCGTCAAGTTGCGCCAGTTCTACGTCGTGGACGGCGACACGTTTGGCGTGGCCAGCGAGGTGGACCACCAGCTCAAGCCCATCGGGAAAGTCGCGGACGTTGGCGCCTCGCGAGACCTCAATTGTGGGATTGTGGTGACGCTAGCGAACGGGGCGAAGCTCAAGCTCGCGGTGGACTCGGTCGAGTCGCACAAGTGCTGGTACGAGATCCTCAAGGCGTCCTTGTAGGAAGGTAAATGGTTGAGTGGATGGATGGAGGGGGAGTTAAGGTATGACAATGGTGTTTGTAGTGCAAAAGCAGGAGGAGACTTGTGGAAGGATATAAGTATAGTCGATGATGGTGAGATCTCTCGCTCTTGCTTGTGTACTTCAGTACTTGCTTGCTTGTTTGTGTGCACAACTTGTGCGTACATCTACTTGCGTCTGCTTGCCGTCGATGCCGCCACAGCAACAGGCTTGAGCGGCAGGCTGCGCAGCGCGTCGAGCGCGATCTTGATGGCGTCCCGGGGCGGCAGGTCGTGCTCGTCGCCCAGCACGGCAAGCGCCACGCGCGCCACCACTTCGAGGAACTCGGCGAACACGAGTCGCTGGTCCTCGGACAACCGCACGTCGCGCATGCCGCTGAAGCACTGGTCCACGGCCGCCGCGAACACTTGGTCGTGGCTCTTGGCGTCCCCGGCGCAGAACATGCCGCCGTCGTAGAGCATGGCCTTGAGCGCCGCGGCCGAGAGCAGCTGCGGCCACGTTGTTGTGCTTGCTGCGTCTTTCGACCTGTCCTGGGACGCTGGTGGAGAACTTGCGTACTTGGCGTAGAGCTTGAGCAGCTTGGGCTTGGCTTCCTGGAAGGCCGCCACCATTCTCTACCAAGCGAACACACGAGTAGCCATTGTGCGAGTATGAGTACTGACGGATGGATAGAGACATGATTGATAGAAACACGTACGTCGTGGTGTGAGTGGTCTCGGAAGGGCCCGCTCGTGAGCCGCGCGACTGTCGGCGCGATGCTGTCGTGCAGACTCTTCTCAAGCGCGTCTCTAAACGAGCTGCTGCTTCTGTCGTTGTTGCTGTCCCTGGTCCCACCGCCAGTCTGCTGGATCACGCGCAGCAAAGCATGCAAGAAGCCCACGCGCGAGAGCGTCCCGCGGTCGTGCGGCGACGCGAGGCTATCGTGCTTGAGGCACTGCGCCACGGTCTTTTCAAGGAGCTTGCGGTCGTTGCGCGCGTCACAGAGCCCGCACTCGTGCGCAAAGTGCGCGAGCTCGTCGCCGCTCATGCCGTAGGCCATCTCGCCACTGCCCGCAGCGTAGTGCATGTAGGCGGCGTTGAGCTGCGCAAAGTGCGCGAGCAGCAGCTCCTGCACGGCTTCGCGCTCCTTGGGGTCCCGCTCGAGCTCCTCCGCGCGCAGGTGGCTCCAGTCGTAGAGGAACGCGGCCTCGACCTCCATCTCCGACTGGAACTGGCCCGAGTTGACCTGCTGCAGCAGCTCCGAGCGCGCGTACTCCCTCATCTCGTCCTCAACGGAGGACGACGACAAGGCGGCTTGTTTGGCGCCTGCATCGCCGCTCTTGTGTTGCTTGGACTCAGGTGCGCTTGTTGGCGAGACCTTGCTGTCTGCAAGTGCACTTGTTGTCAAGTTGCGCTGGTTGGATGATGATGTCGAGCTAGTTGAGAACGCGCTGATGGTCCACGGGGCGAACTGCGGCGCGCCGATCTCGTTCACAGGCACCTCACGCTACAACCCCCAATGGCAACCACAGTCAGAGAGACAAGGCGTATAGCAAGTATACACCTACCCACCACCAACAACAAACACACACACACACACACACACACACATGCCAGCGCACCTGAAGTTGCACCGTGAGCGTGTCGTTGTCCTTGCAAACATCGGCCACGCGACTCGTCGGGTGCAGCGAAGTACCGCCCTTGAACACGCCGGCGGGTAAGAAGAAGCCCTGCGTCAGGTGCGCGTCCTCGCGCGTGCGGCAGCGCCCGTGCGGAGCTGCGAGCGCGTACCGCTGCGCGACCGCAAGCCCGAGCCACTTGACGCTCTGGCTGCCGTCGCCGCACGGGATCGCGAACTGCAGGCCGTGCACCTTGACCAACACGCGCATGTTGTTGTTTGTGTATCTGTTATTCTTGCGCTTGCTTGTTGGTTTGTGTGAGCGTTGCGTGACGTTTCAAGCCCAGCTTCGAAATGGCTTCACTCTAATATAGGCACGGCAAGCAGCAGCAGCAGCAGGTCCTATAATAAAAAGATACCATCCATTGCTTGCGGTGTGCTTTCTCTGAGCTCACTTGTCCTTCTCTCTCTCTCTCTCTCTCTCCTCTCTGTAGTTCATATCGCCGTACTTTAGTCAGCGAGCTTGGACTCGGCGTGGCGGCCTGCGAACTTGCACGGGCGCGACGAGAGATCGCGCTTTTGGCAGCAGCTCCACTGGTACCCTTCGAGCGGGTACTGGCGCGCGACGTAGCGACCCGGGTGGAACGAGCACGAGAGCGACGTGTTGGTCTTGTTCGTGAACGTCTCGTTGCAGTTCTTGCAGCGCCGCGGCTTGTGGAGCACCTCCATGTCCTTCATGATCTCCGACCGGTCCCTAGAATAGGATCCACAACATTGGTGAACATGAGCTTGCCAGCTTGAGAGACCTCTGCCAAGTAAACAGAGACAAACCGTACTTGGCGCGCTGTTTTTCTCGCCAGACTTCGTCCTTCTTGACCTTGTTCAGGTACTCCTTCTGGGTCTCGAGCAGCTGCTGCTGCAGGTCCGCGACCTGGCGCACGAGCTCCTCGATGCGGTCCTTGGACGAGTCGTCGATCTTCGACAGGCACTGGAATCGCAAAAATATCACGCAAGTTCGGTATCAAGGTGCCACACGCTAACGCAGGTACGCATGGGTGCCTACCTTGACTTCGGTCTTCTTGCAGCGGATCATCTCGTCCTTGCGGTCGATCTCCTTGTCCTTCTCCGCGAGCAGCTCCTGCATGACCGAGAGGCTCGACGAGAGGTTCTGGACCTTGTCACTCAGCTTGTTTGTCTCCTTCTTCAGCTGCCCGTTCGTATCGCGGAGGTCCTGTTTTAGGGGAAGTAGGGAAATGGTTTGTCAGCAAGTTCATGCGTGGTAGGTCGCAACTTCTTGATGCTGGCGCTTACGTCAATGGTGCGGTCTTTCTGGCGGAGCTTGGACTGCGCCGACTCGACTTCGACGTCCAGCGCGTGGATGCGGTAGTTGGTGTGCTATCCGATGTTAAACAAAAGTTCATCATGTGAGTGGAAATCATGCGTGAAGGTGAACAGCATGCCACCAAGTAAGCTCGCCTTGGACTCGGTCTTGACCACTTCGAGCTCCTTCGTCAGCGACTCCCTGTGAAGTACCACGTTTAACGAGTAAGTTTTAGCACAAGACCGATGGCTGATACTGACAATCGCGGTTGAGAAACGCACTTCTTCTTGAGCTCATGCAGTGCGAGCTTGTTCTGACCGCGAGCAGCTCCCCACGCCGACTCCACCGCCTGAATGCCATTAGAACAACAGAATCGGTTAGACTTCGTGGCCAGCAGGTACGAGTACAAGCATGTCCAAGGTCCCCAGGAACTCACCGCGAGCCGGACCGCCAGGTTCTTGCACTCGTCGTTCTTGTCGCCCAGCGCGTCCTCCGCTGCGTCCGCCTTGCGCTTGAGCTTCTGGACCTTTTCCTTGAGCTCCAGGATCGAGTTCTCGTGCTCGATGCCCACGATTTCCATCCTATTCCCAACCATAACCAACAAGACTAGGTGAGCTCAACAGATCGCAGACCCCTAGCAAAGCACCCACAGATCGTCTTACTCGCGGATCTTCTCCTTGTTGCGCGTGTTGCGCTTCTGCGTTTCTTCGAGCTCTCGGAGCAAGTCCAGACGTTTCTGTAGCCATACAATCGCATAACGAGTTCAGCAACGTCGACGTTGTTCAGATATCTCGGGTTAAAGACCAGTTCGCACCTCAGTCTCGCCCTTCATGCTGGAGACCTGGTCCACGAGAAACGCATTCTCCCGCTCGAGTGTCTGCGTGCGCTCGCATTCCTTCGTAACACAGTATACGGTCGTGGTGAGCGATCGCAGCCATAGCCAAGGCATCGATGTGATATTATTATGCCTCCGTACCCGCTCGTATTTCTTCATATACTGCTCCATCTTCGTCAGCGCCGACACTTTCTCCTTGTGCTCGATCCTGCAAGCCAGCCAGCACCACATAACAAGGTTAGCAGACCCGATAGCCAGTCAAGTCCAAGGCAATGCATTACAAGTCACTCACTTTCGCGTCGCGACCTCCTTGCTGATCACGTCCTCGGCCGTCTCCTTGTAGCGTTGCAGCACGCGCAGCTCGCCCATGATCTTGGCCTTGTCGAGCCGCAGGTCCTGGTGGTCCGAGAGCAGCTGCTGGTACTGGTCTTCGAGTCCCTTGGCCTTGCGCTTCCACATCTCCTCGGTCACGCTCCACGGCTTCGACGTCGCCCAGCTGTCCATCACGTCTGCCACCATCGCTCTGAGGTCTTGCAGGTCTTGAGCCGGAGGTCTTGCGGGTCTTGTGCCTTTGCTTTGCTGCCTCAGGTGAGTGGCTCGAGTCCGGAAACCTCAAGCGAAAGCCGAGGAGGGAAAGCTATTTGTGGGAGGCAGGAGGGAAGGAGTCCACTCCACGCCTCTCTTGCGGAAATAGAGCTCTCTCTCTCTTCGAGGAACTCTCCACTGCTGAACACCTTGGCGAAACTCGATGAGTGAGGGAGGGTTCGCTGGGACTCGCAGGTCTCGACCTGATAAGTAAGTACACTTGGACGGAACTGCTGCACTGCTTCCGAGTCTGTGCCGAGTACGATGAGCGAGTAATGGGACCGGAACAGTGCCTGTCTGTGTCTGTGTCTGTGGTGGCGATGTCCTGAAGTTCTGACACGCAAAACGATCTTCGACGTCTTCGTCGTCTTCGCGCTTGAGGTTTTCAAGCATGGCAGTTGAGGATTCTATTTGAGGCGAGATAACCGACCTCCTTTGCTCAAGTTGTGTACCTATTTATAGCAAATGGCTACAAATGACTGGACAGCGTCGCGTCACGCATGCTTGTAGCCACTTTGACCTGCAAAAAGAGTCGTCAGGCCTGAATTCATCAACATCCTAGCAGACCCTTAGAACTCGAGCAAACGTAAAGCAGTCAATGCGCGGTCAGGAGCTTGCTGGTCTTCAGCTCCAATTTCATTGCGCTTCCACTTTGTGGGCCTCACTCCTCACTCGTCGTCATCGTCACTGTCATCGAGGTCAGGCATCACGCGCCCAGCGTGGATCGCATCACCAGCCGGCGGCGCTTCCTCTTCATCGCCGTCCTCCTCTTCGTCATCCGACTCCTCACCATCGGAATCTGGCATCGCGCGTCCTGCGTGGATGCTCTCCGTAGCAACGACAACAGAGTCAGTCTCTTTCTCGCTTTGCTTCGACTCTTCTTCCCGCTTGCTCTCCTTCTCTTTGTATTCATCCTCCTCGTCGCCACTTTCTTCTTCGGATGACGACGAGCCTTGCTCCAGCCACTCGCTGAACTTGTCCGCGCGCTCCTTCTCTTCGTCCTTGGACTCGCGATACGTGTAATCCGTGCCGTCCCAGAACGAGCACTCAAGCTTGCGGCCAGCGAAGAACCGGCCGTTCATCGCGTCGATGCACGTCGCGGCTGAGCCCGTGGACTCGAACTTGACCACCACGACACCATCTTCGCGCTTGCTGAACAGCGTAATCTATTGGACAACAACAGCATTAAATCATGTTACGCACGTTTAGCATTGGTGAGCCGTCACAACGCATCAGCTCATAGTGACGCACCTTGGACACTTCGCCCATCTTGAGGCACTCTGCGAGGATGTCGTCTCGCAGCTCGTCCTCGTAGGCTTCATTTTCAATCTCTTCTGGCGTGAACATGTGTTTGATCACCACGATGCGCAGCCCATTGCGCTCGTCATCTGCGCCTTCGTTCCACGACAGCGCCTGCTCAATGCACACGAGAACGGACTGTCAGACGCCGAGGAAAACCGATGGACAGCACGTTTCCGACCCCCATAATGCAGATAGAGCGCACCTTCTCCTGCTCAAACTTCTTGACCTTCGCGCGACTGTCGAGCTTCACTTTCTTGCGCTTGACGAACTCTTTCCCCTTCTGCTCAAACACGGCGGGGGTCACGTCGATCGGCCACCTGCACGTTGCACGCATTAGCGATATCAAGATCACCAAACGAGACACGTAACATGAAGCACAATCCATAGGTTCGAACGTACTCAGGTCGGATCTCGGACTTGTCGAGGAGCTGCACCGCGAGCTCCACCGAGGCTTCCTTCATGTAGCACACCGACCCGTCTCCCTATACCCACCGCAACAGAAGAGTACGCACTGAGTTCCAAGTCTTCATGGCCAATCAACCAACAAGCAGACCCGAATACGCACATTAAGTCCGCCAAACTCCTTGTTCTGGTACAGCTTGATGCGCGGCGCGCCAGCCACGAGGTCCTGCTGCACCACGCCGCACTTGGCAAAGTGGTCGTGCACTTCCTGGATCGTGATGTCGAGCGGCAGGCGGTTCACGTAGACCCACGTGCGGTTCTTGGACTTTTTCCACTTCTCGCTGTTCTTCTTCTTCTTCTTCTTGCGCTTCTTCTCGTCCGCATTCCCGTTGACATTCTCATTGGCGCTTGACTCGACTCCGTTTGTTGTAGCAGCGCCTGGTAGGTGTGTAGCCTCTGTGTTGTCTCCCGTACTAAAGCCAGCAGTGTCCTCAATTCCAGCAGCGCTCTTGGTCTCCTGAGCTGCCGCATTGTTGCTGTTGGCTTTGCCCTTGTCCTTATTATTCTGCTTGAGCTGCTGCTTCTTCTTCTTGAGCTCCTGGGCGGCTTCGTGGTCGGCCTTCGTCTCGCCAACAGCCTCTCGCAGCGCCTCGAGGTCTTCTTCGATCTTGTCCTCGGGCGTGATCCACTTTTTCGCTTCGGCGTCGAAAATGTACTGCTTCCCGTCTTCCGCCACGAACGCCTCGACTTTCCTACATAGGCATAACGAGAGAGTAATAAAGCACGGCACTTCAATGTAAGTTCCTCTTAATACTGCAAACGCCACAGAGAAGGAACGAAGGGTGTGCGTACGTACTCATCCTTGTAGACCTGGTCCTCGACCGCCACTTGGCTCTGCTTCTCGAGTACCTCCTCCTCGCGCGCCTGGTCCTCGTTCGCTTCATGCAGAAACTCCTTCAGCGCCGGCACTTCGCCTGTAATAACACACGCACACATACACACACAATCGCGAGTAAGTACGCTTGCGGAATACTAGCACACAAGTTCCATACAAACAATGCACATGCAACGCACTGATAGGCTTCCAGTCGACCATGTCCTTGGTCCACACGAGCGTCATGCCGTCCACCTCGCCGTCCAAAAAGAGCGCCACGAGCTCCTTGGTGCTCGCGGGCCCCGCCTGCTTGGTCGCCTCTGCACCCGTAGCCCCCGATGCGGCGGCCTCCAGGTCGTCCACCATGTAGTACCAGAAGCAGCTCCAGGTGGCGCAGTAGGCGGAGAAGTCGGCCACGTCGGCGAGCGCCTGCCACGCGTCCAGGCGCTGCGTCCAGACGAACTGCTGCGGCTGCAGCAAGCCCTTGCGCAGCAGTCGCTTGAGCGTATGCGCCGGCAGCGGGCCCTTCTGCTGGCCCGTCAGCGCGTCCACGTACAGCCAGAGCTCCATGGCGTCTCGCTTTTGTTGCTTGGATGCGGGTTGCTGCAAGTGACCCTTTTTTCGCGACTTGCTTTTTGAGTTCGAGATGGCCCAGCGCTGATTGGTTGGAACTGTGGAGTAGTAGATTCGATTGGCTGAGATGCAGTAAATCGAATCTGTCCATCCTTGCAAGCATCACTAAACCTTCTCAGGAGCCCAAATGATGGCATTTGGAGGCATAACCCAATTGCCCAAACCTTTTAGGAAAAAGTAATACGAAGAATGCTGTATGATACCCGTTTTACGTGAAGCATGTGTGAATGTGCAAGATTGCATGACACCTCCAAACGCCCATTCATCCAACAAGAGCAGACCAGCTCGCGCCATCATGGCGGACCACGCTCACCACCACAGCCACGACCATGACCACGACCAAGTCCTTCAGCACACGCAACAGCAGCAGCCCGCTGACGACTCCAACGACTTTGTGCAAGTCACGCGCGAGCCGCTGGACGCGCAGCGCGCCGTGGAGCTCGTGACGCACGCGAGCGCCGGCGCCGTCTCCACTTTCATCGGCACGACGCGCGACAACTTTGCCGGCAAGAAGGTCGTGCGGCTCGAGTACGAAGGCTACGAGCCCATGGCCAAATCCGAACTGCGCAAGATCTGCACGCAGATACGCACGCAGTGGCCGAGCGTCGTGGGCATCGCGCTCTTCCACCGCCTAGGCGTCGTGCTCGTGAAGGAGGCGAGCGTAGTCATCGCGGTGTCGTCGCCGCACCGCACCGAGGCGCTGCAGGCGTGCGCGTACGCGATCGACACGCTCAAGGCGACCGTGCCCATCTGGAAGAGCGAGCAGTACGAGGGCGACGCGCGCATGTGGAAGGAGAACGCCGAGTGGGGGAGCGGCGGCGAGATCCGACGCAACGGCTGCTGCGGCCCCAAGCGCGTCATGGTGCCACCGCCGCCAGAGCAAGCCCAATAGACAGCAAGAGGAAGGCAGGCAAGTAAACTAACTTTATGGGCAAGTGACAATACAATGTGAGTGATGTGAGATTGCTGAAGAGGCGCGCTGTCAATAACATATCGAGAGAGCACAAGCCAATATTAGATTCACCAGCAGACAGTCCGCTAATGCCCACCTCGTAATGGCCGCTGGAGCGATCGAGCCGCGCCGCCTTGCGCTGCGGTACACGCCGCCGGGTATCATCGTCGAGTACTCATGCAGCCCAAAGCTTTCAGGCTCTTCGCAGACCTCCATACGGCAGCTGTACCACCACGAGATCGATCTGCAGGACCTTCTCGTCACACAGAGCAGCAAGCGCCTGGACGTCGACGCCATTGTGGAGCAGCTCATCACCGCCCACGACCGCGTGCTGGGCGACCGCAAAGTGTCGGCTCGCCAGGTACATTAACGAGAGCCTGTATAGCCTGTATGGCTTTCTACTGGGAGTCTAATTCGTGATGCTGCTATGGCGTTGCAGCTCGCTCGCTTGGTGCAAAAGCTCATCGACCAGACAGCACACGACGCCGAGCCGGCGGAGCGTGCTAGCAATCCTGCGAATAGTGTGGCTGCTGTGCTACCGCAGGCCGACTACAACCGCGTGTCCGAGACGCAGCTCAGGCAGGTGAAGCAGAAGATGGACCTGGTCTTCCAGCAGAACTTCGTGCGACCCGGGGAGAGCACCTACCAGTACGACAAGCAGGTGGCGTTCCAGCCCACGCAGGAGGCCTCGGACTGGGACGACGACGAGTGAATAATTTGATACACAAGCAAGCACCTTGGGGATTATAAAATAAACAGCATATTAATAGCAGGTTACAAATTCAGTGGCGGCAACACACACCGACCAATGCCAAGACACAGCAATCGCTTGCTGCTTGGCTTGGATGTGCGTGCGCGCGTGGTGCAGACTTCTAGAGGCGAATGGGCAAAAATCAAGACGCGCGTGGCCGTGGCGGACTGAGTGCTGGCAGCTTACACGCCCTTCTTGCGCAGCGTGTGGAAGTGCACGAACTTCTTCTTTCGTCGCTTGGTCGCGAGCTTCTTGGCGAGCTTCTTCTTCTCCTTGGCGGCGGCGGCGAGCTCGGCCTCGTTGTTCAGGATCTCGGCCTCGGTCTTGGCGAGCGAGCCGGCGGCCTCGGCGTCGTCGACCTCCATGCCGCCGTTGACCGCCGCGACGGGCGCAGCGGCTGTCCCCATGAGCTTCTTGAGCTCCATCACGGACTTGCCCTCTGTTAAGTGACGACACAAAAGAAAACCAACAAAGCGTCAGAGAAGCAATGCGATATGCACGAGCAGCAACAGTTGCGCAATAGCAGTAGCGTACCTTGCGACTCGATGGCGCGCTTGAGGTTCTCCTGGATCTTGGCCTCCTGGATGGCCTGGTGCGGCACGCCGATCTTCTTGCGCAGCTCCGTGCGGAACTTTCGCTTGATCTTGGAGCGCATACTCTTCGCCATGGTGACCGGCTGCTGCGTGGAGTGAGGAGCTGACTGGCGGGTGGGAGGGAGGGAGGGAGGGAAGGCTGGTGCTACTCGATGGAGCTGCTGCTGCTGTGTCACGTGCGAACGAACGGGCGTGAGACGGCGAGACGCGAGTTGCTGTCGGTCGTTTGCTTGGCTGCGAGTGGTGTCTCTTCACGTGCTGTTGGGCGATTTTGCTCGGGCGAATTGGATGGTGTCTGAACAATGGGGCTATTCAAGTAAATGCTCCCCCACCTTGCGCAGCAATCGGTAATAAACTCAAGCGGGACGACGTTTTCACACTCGGACGCCATTCGAGCCACATTTGAGGGGATACAGTCCACTCGCTACGTGTGTATACTGCGTAGGATCTTTTTAACCGATTTCGCTTGAACGAGATCACATTCGCTAAAGACACGCTATAGTCAGAGAGCCTTTCGTATTTACAGCTTTGGGCTCCAGTCTGCGTGATTGCCAATTGGTCAAAAGGACACCAAATACACATCCTATGTTTTCTAAACATCTTTAAGCAAAACGAGCGTTTCTTCACCCATCTTGAGAACCTACAACCCGAAGACGCAAAATGACGTTTGGCGAGCCGTTAAATGAGGAAACCCGGCTCCCCTGACAGCACCCAAAGCCAACTGGTCTGGGTATTTCTCGTGGCAATCTGAAAAAACTGTGGGTGCTTGTGCAAGTTTGCTCGCTTGCCTTTGCGGCGCCCATTCTCCAAACGCCCGCATGAGGAGAAGCCCTGCTGGAAGCACGCTGGCTGGTCGAGTGTTGAACCAAACTCGCGACACGTTTGCTTGCTCTCTTCTGTCGATTATGCACCAACTTGGACACTTCACCCTGGCAGCCAGTGGTTGCGAAGCCAACCACAGGACCAGCCAGCACGGACAAGACCACCCAGAGTGACATATTCTCTCTCTCTCTCTCTCCCTGCCTGCCTGCCTGCCGAACGGATTATGCACCCGCTTCAAAAGTCGCAAGCCCCACCAAAGGACCAGCCAGCAGCGACAGGCTCGGACTCAGAGCAAGATCACTTGCTCTCGCCTC
>JAASFQ010000527.1:0-20239 GCA_023333845.1 Globisporangium polare | reverse complement strand
GACCTGCGCCTCGAACGAGATCAACAAGCTCGCGCCGATCGCCAAGTCCACGTCCACCTACCAGACGTGCAAGGCGGCCGTACCGGGCTTCACGCTCTTCCCGGTCTCCGGTGAGCCGAACACGATCCAGTGGCAGCAGATCTGTAACGCGCCGTCGTGCTCGTCGGCTGCTGGCGAGATCCGTGCGATCACCACGCTGCTGGACTGCGAGATCGCGAACACCGCCAAGAACGTGAGCTTCAACGTGTACCGCTTCGCCAAGAACTACGACCAGCTCTGCTTCACGTACACCCCGGCGCCACCAACCCCAGCTCCGACCACCGTCGCGCCGACCCCAGCGCCGACCCCAGCGCCGACCACGGTCGCTCCAACCCCGGAGCCAACCGTGCCAGTTAAGCCATCGTGCTAAGCGGTCCGTCCCCCTCTCGTGGCGCAGACGCGGTGCGTCTATCCGCGCAGTGAGCTGCTCGCTGCTGCGAATACCAAGTCCCTCCCCAGGCTTCCCGAACTCAGTCTCCATCGCTCTCTGATGGAGATTTTGCAGCTCTCCCCCCCCATCTCTTTTCGCGATGAATGAAGTCGTTTTTGTTTCCCCCTTCGTCTTGGTTTGTCGTGTTTCTTCTTTTGTTGTTGCTTCTCGTGTCTTCAGAGGAAATGCTCGTGCCGTTTCGCTGGCCGACACGGGAGGAGCTTTCAGACTTGAGTGCAGTATGGTACAGTGCATACAACGATGAGTTTCTTGGATCTCCCTCCATTGCAGAAAAATGAATCCCCCAGAAGCTCCAGCTGCTATTGCTTTTTTCCTGCTTCGACCAGCACGCACACAGCCAACAACACAGAAACCTCCCGAAAAGCTGAGCCTGGAAAACGGATTTCATGTTTGTAATGTGATGTGGTCCACTCCATCCTGCTCCGTGAACACGAGCGTTGTTCAACTGGGCTGACTGGACTCTGCTGGAAGTTCAATGGTTGTGGCGAAGAGGGACGTTTCTCATGCTGCGAGGTGTCCAACCGCTCCAAAGTACTTGGAATCCATCACCCGAATACTTCGAGCCATTGAGTTTTCAAGAACATGGTCATGGTCGGTTGGATCTATCTTGTTAGTAATATATATCGGCAGTGAAGGGTGCCGATGAGGGTGTGTGTGCTTTGATTTGCAAACTATCCTTTCTAGTTCTTGTCAAGCTTGCGGATGGCGCGGAAACCCGCCTGGATCTCCTCGCTCGTGAGGCCCGAGGTCTCTGGCACCATGCGGAAGATGAAGAAGTAGAAGATCACGAGCGTGCCGATGAACGGGACAAAGCCGTAGTCATCGAGCGCGTCCGCGACGTACGGGTAGCAGACACCGACGATGAGGTTGCACGTCCAGTTGCAGAAGATGCAGATGGAGCTGGCCGACGAGCGGACCGAGTCCGGGAACAGGTCGGCGACGACCACCCAGAGCAGAGGACCGAGACTGATGCCGAAGCCCGCGACGTACGTGGCCGTGAACACGATCGAGAGCGCCTGCACGTTGACGATCAGCGAGATGGTCATGCCCACAGCACTGACGAACATGACGATCATGCCCGTGAGGATCATCTTGCGGTTGCCGAACTTGGTCGCGAGCCAGCCGGAGAAGAACGTCGGGAGCACGTTCACGACGTCGATGATGATCGTACCCACGCGATCATCCGAGATACCGGCGTTCTTGAACATGTCGGACGAGTAGTAGAAGACGGCGTTGATACCGGTGATCTGCTGCGCGCAGCAGAGGCCGATGGCCGTGATGAGCTGGCGGAAGTACATCTTGGAGAGCAGGAGCGAGATGGTGCTGCCGTTCTTGGCCGCCGCGTCCTCAATGAACTCGTCAGTCGGGTTAGCGGACTCAACGTCGTTCTTGTCCGCTGGGTCCATCCAGGCGAGCGCGATGTGGACGTTCTCCTCGCCGTAGAGGCGCACGATTTCAGCACGAGCCTCCTCGCGACGCTCCTTCATGAGTAGCCACGCAGGGCTCTCGACCATGAGGAATGGGGACAGAGCGATGAAGAGACCGGCGAGGATGATCGGGAAGCCCGCAATGTAGCGCCAGCCAGAGCTCGTGTTGGCGAAGAAGAAGGTGACACCCACGAGGAGGATACCGATGGTGATGGAGATCTGGAAGCCCACGCCGAGCGCGTTGCGGAGGTGCGGTGGCGAGATCTCGTTGATGTAGCCGCCGACCACACCCGTGGCGCAGCCCGAGGCGATACCCGAGAGCAGACGGCCGAACGCGAAGATCCAGATGCCCGAGACACTGGCCTGCACGACGGCGCCGACGATGATGAACGCGCAGTTGGCGAGCAAGATCTTCTTGCGGCCGATCTTGTCCGAGATGGTGCCACTGGTGAGACTGCCGATCATACCGCCGACAATCCACGCGTTCACGGCGAAGGTCCATTGGGCCTTGGTGTGGCCCGAGAACATCAGGCACGTGCCTTCCGCGACTGGGCGGGCGTTGCACTCGTCCGCGTTGCTGAAGGTCGAGAGGTTGAGCTGCGAGGTGGACCAACCGTACTGGAGCGGCTGCAGCAGCGCCACGAGCACGCTCGTGTAGAGCATCCACGTCGGGGTGATGGCGAACTCACCGGACTTGTCCTTCTTGTTAGCCGGGTCGGCGGTCGTGGGGGTGGACGCCTGGTTGTACGTCACGCCGGCTTGGTTCGTGAGCTCCTGGTCGAGAGGGGACTGGGCGGACGCCATGGCTGCGACGTTGTTGATTCACAGGAAGGCAGTTGAGAGGCAGAAGCGGAATTGAACAATGAACAGAACTCGGAGCGAGACGGAAGAGGTTGAACCTCATGATGAAGAGAGCGAGAGGCGGTTGGCCCCTTGAGCGACTTGATTTACGGGCCCGGTCGGTCCCTCGCGACGTCGCACATCTTGGCGTTTGTATGCCCAATGGCGTGCAGAGACACTCGCCTCCATTCGTCCAGGCAGCTGGCGCAAAAGCGTGCGAAGCTTCAGAAACGGCACGAAGCACCAGAGAGAAGAGCGGTCACGACGCGGCCGTCCCCAACTTCAAGTCGCACACTTTTTCGTCGATGCCCACCGCCTCGATTGTTCTGCGACCGGTCATCCTTGGTATCGCTAATCTCGTAAGCTCCTGGATGAACGACCAGCGTGTTTCTTTGGCGAAGGAATGGATGGCGGACAGAGCTGCTAATCGAGTATTGCATGGCACAGACGGACATCCATCCAGTTGCTTTCGCCAAAAGGCGATGAGAAACGATCGAGAGCTGCTGCAGGCCATCCTGCAGTTGTGACGCACCACAGCCGCCGTTTCCAAACCACAGCCGCCGTTTCCAAACACCACGATGGTGGAGACACCGCGGGCGAGCGAGCGGACGCCTCTGCTGGTTCTCCAGCAGAACCCTTGCCTTCCGCTTGGGCCTCGCTCAGCTCAGCAGCAGCCGATCTCGTGATGACGCCTTGTGCATCCTGCGAAACGCAAGCGGTGGCTGGCGTGTCTTGCGTCGCCGGGTTTTATGTGATTCTGAAGTTTGGCGCAGAGCCAGAGCGGCGCTCTCCGATTTATTCTTCTGCTTGGCGACGGGGCATAGTGAACCCAAGTGATTTGTCTGGCTGGATAATTTCCCTGCTTTTTCGGAGACATCTGGTCGTCCTGTCGCAGGATAGCGACGTTTGGGCGAGTGCGACATGGCAGCCAGCGCGAGAAAACTGACCAACAGCATAATCGCCTCCGACATTTCTGCTGCTTCGAAGCGACTTTGACGGGCACGCGGCTCTCGAAGGCGCTTCTACAACCCCCCCCACCAACTTGCCCAAGCGCATGTCTTTCACCAGTATCCAGTCCAGAGATCAGAGATCGAGCTCCATTATCCAGCACTGACATCTGAGATCAAGGCTGCTATCAGCGATTTGCAGCAGCCCATGCGGCGGCGGCAGGCACGTGTCGCATTGCCAAAGCAGCGGCACCTTGGTCTCCCCCCTGTCTTTGGAAAATAAATCCACAAAGGTTCCGACTCGCCGCGAAGGCTACTGATCGATAGATGGTGGCGCCACTTCCAAACTTCAATGAGACTCACGTTTGCGGCACCAGCGAGCGTCGCGGAGCCGTCGCTTAGCCCACACTTTCCACACAGAAGCCCGATCGCGGCGGGACTGGCTGCCGAATGCTGGTGCTTCACGCAGGTGAAGTTGCTCGTATCGATAGCTCAGCGTACACACTGTGCGGGCATCCGTTGTCGACCGTTCTTGTTATGATGCTGGCAACACGGTGGTTGAGAGAGATCGCCTTTGCTGCATGTAGGAAAGCAGTCGGTATCCAAACCAACTTCACGTTTCACCACGAAGCCACGGCTTCCGCGGCACGCAGGTGCTCGAGCGGCCAGTCGTTGCGTGGCATGGAGCGCTGCTATGTGGTTGAAATAGAGCTCTTGTTGTCAGCTCGACGACTGTGTTGCCGTGGGGATCCGAGCATTACAGTACAGTATCCTCGAGTGAGTGTCGTGGCGCAATCTGGACGTAGCACTGGGTTCACGCGCGCGAAGGACACGTCGAGCAGGGCCACGAAGCTTCAAGAGCGTTCTTTTCCCGCATCACATCCACATCAGCCAGCGTCGCGCCTGCGGATTGCGCTAGATGCGTGTCCTTTTTCAAGCCCCCGATGGAGATCCTTTCTGCGCTGCTTCTGGAGCGAACCTGTCTGCTCAAGCGGAAACTAGAACTCAGATTTCATAGTTTCTCGGATCGGGCATGCATGGCAGCCCTTGTCTTTGCCGACTCTTGGATCGTTTGACCAACGCACGTGCTGCTGCTCTTTTGTTTGGTATGCATTGCCGCAGCCTCGCGCGAATAGTGAAGGTGTCGAGGGCAATGGACTCGTTCATCCGAAAGCTCTTGTAAAACTGTCGTATAGCATACATGGACACAATGGGAGAATTTCCAATTGACTCGCTTCTTGGATGCCGCTTCGTTTTGCGATCTTTGGTCTCCAAGCAGCAAAGGAAAGAGGATGTGCGACGGCGAACAAAGCCGGACGAACATCAAAACTTCAGAAATGCGAGTGCACTTTGTCGACGATACAGTTGGAGGTGGGCGTGGGCGGTTTACGCTCCGGAGCTCTTGGGCGCGATCAGCCAAGGATACATGTCGTAAAGGAGAGCTCTTCGTGTTTGAATTGGTGGATGGAGGACGAGAAGTGACAAAGGCTGGAGCTGCAAAGATTCGAGTGAAGAGATAGATGAATGGCTGCATTGTCCATCTGCGAAACGACTTGATCGATTCGACCCAACCCAGGAAGGCTTGTCCTCTCTCTCAATTCATCGCTCGGTTCGCTGAAGCGGGAACTGAGGGATGCGATGCAAGGGAACGATTCCAGCTCCCTTGTGCAGGCCGTCATTTCTTTCCCCGAAGCCAGGCGTTGCGTCCAGCCAGCCAGTCAGTACTTTGTCCGCCGCAATCAACGACGACAAAGGCAATGCGGACGACCCTGTGCCTGTCATGCATCAGAGGGATGCTCATTTCTGAAGTTTCAAATCAGCTGCCTCTCTCCCTCCACGCACCCTCCCTCCAAGCAGAGGCGGGAGGCCATCCTATCAAACGGAATACTCATTCTCGAGTTCACATATCTCGCCACTCGCGTCAGTTGCAGTGTTGCAAGCCTGGCGGGTCGGATCCTCCCGGCGATTGATTGAGTTCGTCTCCTTGCTCGATTTGGTGGTTGAACTCGCATTGTTGTCGCCTCGATTCTTGCGCCTGTATGTCTCTGTCAACTTGATGAGCGCTTTTCGTTCGGGGCTGCTGCGACACCTCCGCTGTATTGAACCGGATTAATCTCCATCGCGGCACCCAAAAGCTCCAACCTGTGAGCGCGATGACGTGCGTTGCATGAATCTAAAGCTGGCGCCAGCGAGCGAGCACTTTGGTCGCGCGCGTCGAAATCCCACGTTGCAGCATGTGGAACGACGATCGTGGAAACCTGAAACTGACGGATGTGGCGTCCACACCACCACGTAACATAGAGCGACGTTGTGCGTTCAAACGACACTGCACGCCAGCTACGGGCAACCTACGCAACGGAATACGTCTGGGAATTCCGCCTTCCTTTCCCATCCTCTCAGTTCCCACGCGACCGGCCCCGAGCGCGTGTGCCTTCGAGAAACGCTTCTCCTGTTTGCGCCACGCGGTACTTGAAGTTCAGGAGGGAGTTCGCAGGTACCGGTAGGAGCAAACTATCATTCGCTTTGTAGTCTCCCATTGATTTGAGCCACCTGGCACCGAAGAGCTCGTCCCCAGGTTGTTCATTTCTCATTTCGCCTTCTCTTCACCCAGTCTTCTCCTATTCGCCTCTCATCAAGCAACAGCAAGAAGCCATGACGTTCTTGGCAGCGCTGACCCCGAAAGCGACCCAGTACGCCCCAGTCGCCACGCCGTCCGGCGTCTCGGTCCACGACGGCGGCGCGACCCATACCAAGGAGGCGGAGCTCGCCCTCAAGCCCAACTGGATCCTTTACGCGAGCGTGCTCGTGGCGCTCATCCAGCCGCTGCAGTATGGTTGGTCCACATCCCAACTCAACCTCTCGACCTTCAACGACACGGACGAGTGCAACATGCGGCCCGTGCCCGAGGGTAAGTGCCTCATGTTCCCGGGCCACTCCAAGCTCGAGTGGACCTTTGCTGTCAACGCCTGGACGGTTGGCGGCATGCTCGGCAGCCTCAGCATCGGCTACTTCATGGACAAGTTCGGCCGCAAGAAAGTGATGATCGCCAACTGCGCGTTCATCATCATCGGCGCCATCATCGAGACCGTGGTGTCCAACATCTGGGTCTTCGTTGCCGGTCGTCTCATCGCGGGTCTCGCCTCGGGGTGCTCGACGGGCGTCGTCGGCGCGTACATTAACGAGATTACGCCGCCCCGTCTCCGCAACTCGCTCGGCGTGGGGCTACAGATCTCCATCACGATCGGCATCCTGCTCGTCGGCCTCACGTTCTTCTTCGCCAACACGAGCTCCGGCTGGCGCTACATCGCGGCGTTCCCCATTGTACTCGCTGGCGCTTTCTTGCTTCTATGCCCATTCGCCATGGTGGAAAGCCCCGCGTGGCTGCTCATGAAGGGCCGTCGCGTGGATGCGGAGAAGGAGCTCGCTCGCCTCTTTGGTGAAGAGAATGTGCACGTGGCCCTCGGCTGGCTCGAGTCCAGCGAGAAGACAGACATTGAGCACGCGCAGCCGTCCACCACGGACTTGGAGGAGATCGCCCAGTTCAACGGCAGCAACGTGGCGCTGCTGCTCTCGCCCATCTTCTTCCGCCAACTCATCACTGCCATCGGTATTGCTGCGACCCAGCAGCTCACCGGTATCAACGCCGTGTTCTTCTACTCGTCCGACATTTTCAAGAAGGCGGGCTTCTCGGATGACCGCATCGGCACCCTCGTGGTCAACATCGTGAACGTGCTGCCCACGTTCTTCTCCGGCTGGCTCGCCAACAAGTTCGGCAACCGCAAGATGATCCTCAGCGGCATGATCGGCATGTTCATCAGTGCTGTGGGTATGACCATTTCGCTGGTGGCCGGCGTCCAGGCGCTGTCCATTGTCTTCACTGCCACGTACGTCGCGTCGTTCGGCGTGAGTCTCGGCCCTCTGCTCTGGGTCGTCACTGCGGACCTGTTCCCAGACTCGATCCGCGCCACCGCCACGTCCATCTGCATCGGCTGTAGCTGGCTTTCAAACCTCATCGTCGGCATCTCGTACCCGTACATCGCTGACGCGCTCGACGACTACGGCTTCGTGCCGTTCATCTGCACGCTGGCCATCTTCTACGTGTTCGTGCTCAAGATGGTGCCTGAGACGTCCGGCAAGAGCAGCGAGGAGATCCAGGCGGGCTTTCGCGCGCTGCGCAAGCAGAAGGCTGCCGCCGCCTAGCCGTTCCAGTCAGTCGCCCATTTGTGTTTGATTGATCCTTTGTGTGTGTTGTGTGAGAAGGTGGTGTCACCAAGTTAAGTAACGTAGCGAAGTAAAAAAAAGAGGCTTGCTTCCAGCATGAGCAATTTCACGTCCTCTTCTGTTTGCGATCCGAACGTTGCCAACGCCTTTTTGCGGGACAGCGATCTCAGAAATGGCTGCAGGTGAGAGTGTAGCCACTTCGGTTCCGTCACCGACTCCAGCACAAATGTGATTACTGAGCCCAAGTGACTGGACAGTCGAAACAGCCATGAACACCCACCGGAATCGGGCTGCCACGAACGCTTCCTGCGTCGGGCAACCAGCGGCAGAAGACGAGTTGCGGCTCTCTGTGCTGCTCCCCCACCTGTGTATCGATGAGAGATACTTGTGCTTGGAACGACCTTCCTCTCACAGTGACGAAGGGCGGTGTGGATGTATTTACGGCGGTAAAAAGCATCGCGTCAGCACACGCGTAAAAAAGACTCGAGTCTTGGAATGATAGCCTCCAGTCCTGCGCGTCATTGGATTGCGCCCAACAGAGCCGCCGCCTGGACGACTGTGGCCAGCTGGCACTACAGCGCCTCCTCGGCTAAGCTCGCACTATCCATCGAGTCCTGGGCAGCTCCAATAGCGTGAGGAACAGTACAAGCAGCCAACGTTCAGCGAGGGACTCTCCACGAGACACTGCTCTGCTGGTCGAACGCATCGAGTGGCGAGAAGCGAGCACCTCGGATCTCTTCTGAGCCGCCTCGCTTCCACTGACGTGTTCAGTTGGCGAAGTGCGTGGAGGCTGAGTGCGGACGTTACGGCATGGTCGCGGTACATTGCCACTTGATTTATTCGTCTGAATTAACAATCACATTCCCGCAGCCAGCGAATCCGACCCTCATGCCATACAAAACACAAGTCAAAACCGGCCTGGTTTGGCCCACAAAAATGATTACTCAATGCTTCCACTTGAATTTTGGATGGGTTTGACAACATGGCGACGGGAGGCAATCCAATCATACAAACCACAAGTATACTCGCAGCGTGATCGATGATCGCTGTTCATGGTGTTCATGGTGCTCATGGCCACGTCCGCCGCCGCATTCGACGCTCGCGTTGTCGCTGATGACTTGACCAGCTTGAACTTGGGCTGCGAGTCAGCCCCACAAGCCAGTTGCTGCTGATAAAGTAAAACTCATGCTCACACTTGCTTGTTGTGTGAGCAAACAAGGCTGCGCGGAATGTTTTTCTCTGTCATTAGCAGCCTTCAGATTCGAGCTGCTTCAGAAATGGCTCCTCCCCCACGCTCCCACTCCATACTTCTCCGGTCGCATTAGGCCCAGCCGCCGTGATGGATGAAGCCCCCCGCACACGACTGGTCGTCGGTGGGCAGATCCCCGCCGCCTCCACGCGCCTGCCTCTCTTTCTCTCCTTCTTCTGAACCTCACTGCGAATCTTACCAGCTGCAGCACAGGTCGACACGACAACGGCTCGAATGGCGCCGACGATCCAGATCCCGCTCACGCCGCCGGCCGCCGCCGACCACCCGCAGCAGCACTACGCGCAGCTCGCGACGCCCTCGCGCGTGTCCGTGGACCCCGTTCAGTGGAACCCCGCGGTTGGCGACGAGTCCGCCGCCTCGCGCACGCTGCTCAAGCCCAACCTCGTGCTCTACACGAGCATCCTCGTGGCGCTGCTGCAGCCGCTGCAGTACGGTTGGTCCACGTCCCAACTCAACCTCACGACCTTCAACGACGCGGACGAGTGCAACATGCGGCCCGTGCCCGAGGGCCGCTGCCTCATGTTCCCGGGCCACTCCAAGCTCGAGTGGACCTTCGCCGTGAACGCGTGGATCGTGGGCGGCATGATTGGCAGCCTCTCGAGCGGCGGCTTCTCCGACAAGCTCGGCCGCAAGAAGGTCATGATGGCCAACTGCGGCTTCATCGTGGCCGGCGCGATCATCCAGGCGACCGTGTCCAACATCTGGGTCTTTGTGATCGGCCGCGTGCTCTCGGGAATCGCGTCCGGTTGTGCGACGGGCGTGGTCGGCGGCTACATCAACGAGGTCACGCCGCCGCACATGCGCAGCTCCCTGGGCGTGGGCTTCCAGATCTCCATCACCATCGGCATCCTGCTCGTCGGCCTCACGTTTTTCTTCGCCGACTCGAGCTCCGGCTGGCGCTATATCGCGGCATTCCCGATCGTGCTCGCTGCCATTTTCCTGGTGCTGTCGCCGTTCGTAATGGTCGAGAGCCCTGCGTGGCTGCTCATGAAGGGCCGTCGCGACGAGGCCAAAAAGGAGATCGCGCGCCTCTTTGGCGAGGAGAATGTGCACGTGGCGCTGGGCTGGCTCGAAGCCACGGAGAAGACCGATGTGGAGCACGCGCAGCCGGACGAGCTAGACCTCAAGGCTTCGTCGTCGTCCGCTATCGCGCTGCTCTTCTCCCCTCTGCTCTTCCGCCAGCTACTCACGGCCGTCGGCATCGCCTGCGCGCAGCAGCTCTCGGGCATCAACGCCGTCTTCTTCTACTCGTCCGACATTTTCAAGAACGCCGGCATCGCTGACGACCGTATCGGCACGCTGATCATCGACATTGTGAACGTGCTGCCGACCTTCTTCTCCGGCTGGCTCGCGACCAAGTATGGCAACCGCAAGATGATCCTCAGCGGCATGATCGGCATGGTGCTCAGCGCCATCTGCATGACCATCTCGCTAGTCGTGGGCGTGCAGGCGCTCTCGATCGTGTTCACGGCCACGTACGTCGCGTCGTTCGGGGTGAGCCTCGGGCCTCTGGTCTGGGTCGTCGTCGCCGACCTCTTCCCGGACTCGATCCGCGCTTCGGCCACGTCCATCTGCATCTGCTGCAACTGGACGTCGAACCTGATCATCGGCATCTGCTACCCGTACATCGCGGACGCGCTCGACGACTACGGCTTCGTCCCGTTCATCGGCACTCTTTCGATCTTCTTCCTCTTCGTCCTGCGCATGGTGCCCGAGACGTCCGGCAAGAGCAGCGAGGAGGTCCAGGAGCTCTTCGCGGCGCTGCGCAAGGAGAAGAGCCTTTCGTAGACAACACACACACTCCACTTCTCGTCCAAACATTAGATTGCTTGCCGTGTACATTGTCCGTACAAATATACAGAATCCTTCCCATGCAGTAAGTCTTCCTTCACCCTCATTAGACTGGCAGCTTCTCGTCTCGAAGCTCAGAGCGCTGTCGAATCCGCGTTGTAGTTGGCTGAGAGCAGCGGCGGGCCTGGTTCGCCGCGGATGATGTCGTCAACGGACAGCGGCTTGGGCGCTAGGAGCCCGTGGTAGAAGTTGCCTCGCACGGCCGCGTCGAACTGGAACGCGCTGATCTCCTTGTTGCTCAGCACACGCTTCGTCGGCCCCCGGTGCGGCGCCTTGTCCAGCAACATGAGGAACGAGACCGTGCGGTCGACCGTGAGCTGCGACGTCAGCGTGCCGACCGAGATCTCCACGGGCCGCACCAGCACGCACGGGTGGAAGAAGCGCACGCCGAGGAACTGCTCGGGGCGTCGGAGCTCGCGTCTGGTTTAAGCGGTTGATAGGGAAATATACAGGATTAGTACTGGGGAAAGAGCTAAATGCCACGTGAGCGGGCGTCGGCGAAGTGTGAACGTACTGCATCTGGTCAATCGACAACTCCTTCGAGCTGGTCGCGAAGACCGTCGAGGACGAGCAAATATCCTGCAGGTCCTTGAAAAGCTTGCTCTTCAGCTCCAGGTTCTCAGGGATCTACAGCGATGGAAGAGTTGATCAACACGTGGTGAGCATTGAGAACATAATAATAGCCCGATGATCTCCGCTGTGCCAAACGAAGTCCCACCGCCTCGATGACGAGCGACGCGTCGGCGCAGTCCTTGATCTCGCTCACGATCTTGATGTTGCGACAGGCCTGCGTGACCATGCTCTTGGTGACGTACCCAAGATAGAGCAGCGGGTTGAGCAGCTCGTACGCGAACGACGAGAGCTTTAGGATCGCAAGCGAACGTACAAACCGCTCAGTCAGTCAGTCGTTTGGCATACGCACAAGGCTGCACGAACGAGAGACATCCACTCACAGCCGCAGCACTCTGCGCGTTCGTATCGCAGACGAGCACCTGGACCCCCAGCAGCGACAGATCGATCGCGATGCATCTGCTCACCAAACATACCAAAGCTCCGAAAGTGAGTGACACGACAACCGAGAGTGGATTACAGCACTCTTTTCATGCATTTCGAAGCGGAGAGCAGTGGCAGACGCAGAAGAGCGTAGAGCGCACGTACTTGCCGAGGAAGCCGGCGCCGATGACGGCCACTGTGGTGCGCGCGGCCTCGCGCTGCGTCGTGGCGTTCGCGTACGCGGACGAGGAAGTCGCCATTTTCCAATTGTTTGTTGTCGTTGCGACGACTGATTTTCGTGAGACCGATACCGACTGAGCTACCGGTAGTAGATCTTACCGGATTAGTAGCAGCTCAAAACAACACACATCCGTGGGTGGCAAATGGTATAAAACAAGGTTGTGGGTGTGAATACCGGTACAGCTCGTTGGAACTGGTTGCAAACGGGATTGAGATCAAAGCCGACAAATTCATTTGAACTGATGGGGACAAGCAAATGTGTCGGCTTTTCTCTCCATGCGGACGGTGCTGCGCCTCGCAAATGCGAGTCACAGCACGCCAGACGCCACCACCTGACAATTTGCGCGGTAAAGTATCAGGTGGTGGCGTGCCACACGCCCGCCAAGCCCGAAGCCAGGCGCATTGAGCTTACCGCACGCTGTGACGGCTCTGTCTGAGAGAAGGCGTGATCTGGCGTCTGACGAAAGTCCTGCGGATTGCTCGATTCGGCTTTCCGGGGGCCGCTTATGACTCCCAACGCCCCAAGCTCTGATACTGGATCTCCAAGGAAAAGATCTCGAGTTGTCCTCCTGTGAATGCACGGAGAGCTCGGAGGATGAGCGCACGCACGGCACCGGACTATGAGGGATGGGCTCGTCTGCATGCGAGTCTCCTCTGCATGCGAACGACGCACTGGTTGGTCCTGCTCTCGAGTGGAGCTCACGTTTCGCTGCACGCAGGACGCAATGACTGCTGAATAAGGAGCTCCAGGTTCGGACAAGCTGTCGAATTATACTCGTGGCATCGTCGGCAGATCTCCAGTACCTTTGCTGAAAGCGCGAGGTGTTCAGCGTTCTCGGGCTCGAGTCGCTGGGCTTCGGCTTGATTGCAACGTGGGGCGAGCATTGTGCGTGTGCTTTGACACGCGTGCGCCTTTTCCATGTTCGCTATCATGCACGCATTCACCCCGTGTTGTGTGGCTCTTTTTTTGCGAGGGTTGTTGTTGCGCGTTGCTGACTGGGCTTTGTATGGGTTTCGCCACACAAAGCTCAACGCGCTGTGACATGGCAGCTTGATAGGTCAGCAGCGGCACAGGTGGCGCGCTCCATTGTCGTCGCTGGCGGTCAGCGAGACGCGCGATTGGCTCAGACGAGCTCAGGCGCTTGAAGGATACGACTCAGTTGATCAGTCGACTGCGCCACGTTCAAGCTGGCTGACACACTGGCTCCCCACGGCGGCGGCAGCGGGTCTTGAAATGACTGGCGGTCCGCCGGACAGACCACGGACACACGCGTTTGTTGTGTAGCTCTTGCTCGCACGGCTCCGACATTCCGAGATCTGCTCCCAAGCCCGCTGCCACAACCCCGCAACCAGCACTCATGGTGCAAACGCCGGAGCCCACGGCCGCTGAGCCCATGTACCTCGAGGTGAGCACGCCCTCGGCCGCTCTGGACGCCCGCAAGAGCATCAACTCGGACGCCGTCGCCAAGAAAATCGCGGTCCCGGCGTTCAGCCCCACGTGGGCGCTCTACGCGAGCGTCTTCGTCGCGTGGATGCTGCCCTTCCAGTTCGGCTGGTCCATCTCGCAGGTCAACCTGTCCACATTCGCCAGCCAGTCCGACTGCGACGCGCGTCCGGTGGTCGACGGCACGTGCCTCATGTTCCCAGGCCACTCCAAGACCGAGTGGATCTTCGTCGTGAACTCGTGGATCGTCGGCGGCATGGTCGGCAGCCTCACGTGCGGCAGCATCGCGGACAAGGTTGGCCGCAAGAAGGTGCTCATGGCGAGCGCGCTCATCATGATCGTCGGTGGCGCTATCCAGGCGAGCTCCAACAGCGTCGCGGTGTTTGTGGTCGGCCGCCTGGTCGCGGGTGTCGCCTCGGGCATCGCCACGGGCCTCGTGGGCGGCTACATCAACGAGATCGCACCGCCGCACCTGCGCAACACGCTGGGCATTGGTCTCCAGATTTCGCTCTCCTTCGGCATCCTGCTCGTCGTCTGCACGTTCTTCTTCGCCAACACGAGCTTCGGCTGGCGCTACATCGCGGGCTTCCCGATCGTCTGGGGCGCTCTAATCTTGCTGGTCGCGCCGTTTCTGCTCGTGGAAAGCCCCGCGTGGCTCCTGAGCAACGGCAAGCGGGACGAAGCCGCTCAGGTCATGAAGCGCATCTACGGCGAAGACCGCGTGAGCCTCGCGTTCTCCTGGCTCGAGCCTCAGGCGAGCGCGTCCGACATCGAGACCCCGCGTGCGGGCGTGTCGGTCGATTGCGGCACCGAGGCGGCGGAGCTGGCAGTCGAAAGCACGCTCTCGCAGCTCCTGTCGCCGCTCTTCCACCGCCAGCTCATCGTCGCGATCGGCATCGCGTCCGCGCAGCAGCTCTCGGGCGTCAACGCCGTCTTCTACTACTCGTCAAGCTTCTTCCAGGACGCGGGCATCTCGGACGACCGCATCGGCAGCGTCATCGTGAACGCCATGAACTTGGTCCCGACGTTCTTCGTCGCCCACCTGGCAAACCGCTACGGCAACAAGAAGATCTTGCTGGTCGGGCTCCTGGGCATGCTGCTGAGCGCTGTCGGTATGACGATCGCGCTCATCACGGGCGTCTCAGCTCTCTCCATCGTGTTCACGGCCCTGTACGTGGGCTTCTTCGCCCTGAGCCTCGGACCGCTCATCTACGTCGTGACTGCCGACCTCTTCCCGGACTCGGTGCGCGCCAGCGCGTGCTCGATCTGCATCTTCTTCAACTACCTGTCCAACCTGGTCGTGGGTGTGTCCTTCCCGTACATCGCGGACGGCCTCGACGACTTCTCGTTCCTGCCCTTCATCGTCATCCTTGCGCTCTACGTGCTCTTCACGTTCAAGATGGTGCCCGAGACGGCAGGCAAGTCGAGCGACGAGATCCAGGCCGAGTTCCGCGCGCTGCGCGAGAAGGACGCACCGCTCACGCCCGCGGCTTCGAACCACAGCCAGGCGTTCAGCAATTAAGAACCGAGTCTCAGGCCCAAGCTGGACCAGAGAGCTCATCATTATTAAATAAAAGACTGTGTTCACAACGGAGTCTCTGTTTTAGGCTGTTTGACGGGTGTTCTGACAAGGATCATCGTCAGCTAGACTTACTGTAACCCAGAGGCTGTGCATGGGTTCGCAGCCAGACGCTCACCGCGTACACTACTGCGTACTGAAGCTCGAGGTGGACCCTATTCAACAACAACGAGATGTGGCTTCTGTGGCTTCTTGAGCCTCGGAGTAGCTAGCACCACCAGAAAGCGCCGAGCAACGGCCTTTAGTCGACCGCAGCCGCCCCGCCTGCTCGATTGATCACCCGACCAGCGAAACGCTGTCGCAGATGTGGTGGCACGCAGAGCCAGCGTCGAGTGTGGAAGGCTGATGGCGAAGCGTATCGCACGCCTTGGTGGTGGCGGCTGAGGTCAGTCAGCAACAGGGTGCTTTTGGACAAAGCCCACGAGAGCCCATCGTATTATTGTCCCCATTGGACGGACGTTTAGACGCCTGAACTCAGGGACAGCTTCATCGAAGAGGTCCAGTCACAGCGCTTGCGTTGCCAGCGTGATGATGACTCGACTACCTCAGTTGGCTCTTGGTGGACCGCCGATCTGCCATGTTGAAGTGGTATACAGTTTCGCGGCTCCATGTATAAAGTATCGCAGGATTCCGGTCGGTTCTGTGGATGGATGGCGGAGATGCGCCGATGATGGCAGAGCACCGGACAACTGGAGATGCGCTCGAAAGTGGAGAGTGGTCACAAACAGGGAGGCGCTCTTGGAAAGCTGGAAAGCGCCTGGAGACGTCGTCGTGCTTGCTTGGGATGCAGACCCCAGCTCTGTTGTTGATGCCGCTGGCCTCGTGTATTACCGGTACACACACACACACACACACACGGAGAAAGCGCGATTGTCAACGTCATCTCGATCAGCTCCATGCGCCTGACAGGTCTTGGCAGATGCAGGAGGGAGTCAGTCCAAATCGTAAGGTATACCATCTCGCAGGTAGGCAAAACACCCAGAATGTATCGAAAGATGGCAATCTCGGTACAAAGAAGTGCCAGCTACTAAAGCGGGATATCATGCTTTAGAGGTGTATCAGACGAATATCTCACGAAATCGTGTCTTTGTGACACGGCGAGTTGATAGGTTCGCCGCAGCATGTGGCGCTCAGCCCCCGTCACGGCGACGACGACCGGCGCTTTCGATCACACACGCCGCGTGTTGAAGAGCTCTGGCGCTCTTTGCGGCTGGCTGCCACACCTTCAACGAGCGGCGTCATCAAAACGACTGGAGGTCGAGTTCCTCCCGAGTGCCGCCGCGCCACCCGGAGCTCCTCATTCCGTGATTTGCGTCGTGGTCGTAGTTCAGTTCCGTCGGCCTCTCGGTCTCGCACCAAGACCCCCAAGCCAAGCATGACGCCGCAATCCGGAGCGACGAACGACAGCACCTTCGTCCAGATCAACACGCCATCGAGCCAAAAACGCGATGCCGCCTCCATAGTCGTCGATGTCGCCAAGGACGACGCCCACGCCATCGCCACGCGCAACTTCCAGCCAACCATGGCGCTCTACGCCAGCGTGCTCGTCGCGCTCATGCTGCCCTTCCAGTTCGGCTGGTCGCTCTCGCAGCTCAACCTGTCCACGTTCGCCAGTCAGTCCGACTGTGATGCACGACCGGTGGTCGACGGCACGTGCCTCATGTTCCCAGGCCACACCAAGGCTCAGTGGACCTACGTCGTGAACTCGTGGATCGTCGGCGGTATGGTCGGCAGTCTCACGTGCGGCGGCCTCGCGGACAAGTACGGCCGCAAGAAGGTGCTCATGGGAAGTGCGCTGTTCATGATCGTGGGCGGCATCATCCAAGCGAGCACGTCGAGTGTCAAGGTGTTCATCGTCGGCCGTCTGCTCGCTGGCATCTCGTCAGGTTGCGCCACTGGTATGGTCGGTGGCTACGTGAACGAGATCGCACCGCCGAACCTCCGCAGCACGCTTAGCGGTGGTCTCCAGGCCTCGCTCTCGATCGGTACAGTGCTCGTCGTCTGCACGTTCTTCTTCGCCAACACGAGCAGCGGCTGGCGCTACATCGCGGGCTTCCAGATCGTCTGGGGTGTTATTTTCATCGCCCTCGCGTCCTTCTTGCTCGCCGAGAGCCCTGCGTGGCTCCTCACGAAGGGTAAGCGCGACGAAGCCGCCCAGGTGATGGGACGCATCTACGGCGAGCAGCACGTGAGCCTCGCCTTCTCTTGGTTCGAGTCCCCAGCGAGCGCGTCCGACATTGAGACGCCGCGATCTGGATCGCAGGGCACGAACGACTCGGAGCAGCTACTTCTGGCTTCGCAGCAGAGCACCCTGTCGCTGCTGATCTCCCCGTTGTTCCGCCGCCAACTGATCATCTCGATCGTCATCGCGATCGCGCAGCAGCTCTCGGGTATCAACGCGGTCTTCTACTACTCGTCCAGTCTCTTCATCGACGCGGGTATCTCGGACGACCGCGTGGGCAGCCTCATCGTTAATGTCATGAGCTTCCTGCCAACCTTCGCCACGGGCTTCTTCGTCAACCACTTCGGCTACCGTAAGACACTACTCGGTGGGTTCCTCGGCATGCTCGCGAGCTCCGTGGGCATCACCATCGCGCTGCTCGCCGGTGTGTCCGAGCTCTCGATCGTGTTCACGGGCACCTACGTGGGCTTTTTCTCCATGAGCCTCGGGCCGCTCATCTACGTCGTGTCCGCTGACCTCTTCCCAGACTCGGTGCGAGCGAGCGCCGTGTCCGTGTGCATCTGCCTCAATTGGCTCTCGAACCTGGTCGTGGGCGTGGCGTTCCCGTACGTCTCCGATGCGCTCGACGACCTCTCGTTCCTGCCGTTCATCGCCACGCTCGCCATCTTCTTCCTCTTCACACTCCGGATGCTGCCAGAGACTCTGGGAAAGACGAGCGACGAGATCCAGAACGAGTTCCGCGCGCTGCGAGAGGGCAAGAGCGCGCCGTCCAGTCCACGCAGCAACACGTCCTCCTCGCATCAGTAGCTCGCATCGCTAGCTGATAGAGAGTCGTACTCCTTGATAGATCCCATAGTTCCCCCCATATCATATCGTTGTAAAAAACACTCGTCGAGCGTGTATGCATTCCGGTGCTTCTCGGTCAAAGCAACACTTGGAGGTGTTTGTAGGAGATACAGTAGGTAGCTGGCCTTTGTAGCTCTTCACACGTGACGAGCACTCTTTCGGTGGCGAGGACATTAGCGCGGCGGTAGACCCGCTTCTTCTGAGAAGCTCGCAGCCCACAGGTTTTGGCTCGTGCGCATGAGCGCTTGTCTCTCATCGGAGCCGATGAGTTGAAGCGACGTCCAGGTGGCGGAGGGTGAGAGGCTGCTGTCTGGGGCCAATGCCGAGCTTTCGATTGTGCGAGCTGTCTCTTGAGCTCTTCCCGCGCACGCGTCTGGATGGACGGCATCGCCCTTCTCAAGCGCGGAAACCAGGCGAGACCCCTCGTCGTGTTCACGCCGTTTCAGCAAAGATACAAAGGTCCAGACAGCGAAACGACGCGTGTTCACGTAATCCGCGGGACGTGACGCGGCGACTTGATTGGCTCAAATCCGCGATGAAGTGAAGCGGCGGCACATCGCTTTGGTCGATCAGCGCTTGATGACAGATGCTGCCGCCGCCTCGCGACTTGCCACGGCAGCAAGCCGCCGCCCACCTCACTCCGCGACTTGCACTACGACCAGCAGCCCAGCTCTCTCGCGCTCGTGCAAGCAACTGCCACGAGCTACTATACCATGGCAGAGTCAAGAGCGACGCCGACGACGGCCGACGCCACGTTCGTTCAGCTCAGCACGCCTTCAGCAGCGCAGCACAAGCCCACCGAGGCACTCGTCGATGATGCTACAGTCATCGCCACGCGCACCTTCCAGCCAACCATGGCGCTCTACGCCAGTGTCTTCGTCGCCTTCATGCTCCCCTTCCAGTACGGCTGGTCGCTCTCGCAACTAAACCTATCCACGTTCGCCAACCAAGACGATTGTGATGCACGTCCGGTAGCCGACGGCACGTGCCTCATGTTCCCAGGCCACACCAAGGCTCAGTGGACCTACGTCGTCAACGCCTGGATTGTGGGTGGCATGGTCGGCAGTCTCGCGTGCGGCGGTCTCGCGGACAAGTACGGCCGCAAGAAGGTGCTCATGGGAAGTGCGCTGTTCATGATCGTCGGTGGTGCGATCCAAGCGAGCACGTTCACTCTCGGTGTCTTCGTCCTCGGTCGATTCCTCGCCGGCATCTCGTCAGGTTGCGCCACTGGTATGGTCGGCGGATACGTGAACGAGATCGCGCCGCCGAACCTCCGTGCCTCGTTCAGCCCAGGAGTGCAGCTGGCGGTGGCGATCGGCTCGCTGCTCGCCGTCTGCACGTTCTTCTTCGCCAACACGAGCTCCGGCTGGCGCTACATCGCGGGCTTCCAGATCCTGTACGGCGTCTGCTTCCTCATTCTCGCGTCTTTCCTTCTTGTCGAGAGTCCCGCGTGGCTACTCACAAAGGGCAAGAGAGATGAAGCCGCAACGGCCATGACGCACATCTACGGAGTAGAGCACGTGTCTCTTGCAATGACGTGGTTCGAGCCGTCGAGCGCTGCTACTATTGACATCGAAACCCCACGCGCTGGATCAGTCGGTCGGCGGAGCAGTATCGCGCAGCCACCACAGAGCACCACGTCCCTGCTGGTCTCCCCACTGTTCCGCCGCCAGCTCATCATTGCGATCGGCATTGCGTCCGCGCAGCAGCTCTCGGGCATCAGTGCCGTCTTCTACTACTCGTCGAGCATTTTCAAGAAGGCCGGCATCTCCGACGACCGCATCGGCAGCCTGATCGTCAACATCATGAACTTCTTGCCAACGTTTTCGACCGGTTTCTTCGCCAACCGCTTCGGCTACCGACCCATCATCCTCTTCGGTTTCCTGGGCATGCTGACAAGCGCAGTGGG
>JAASFQ010000526.1:0-20257 GCA_023333845.1 Globisporangium polare | reverse complement strand
TCTACATCGAGAAGGACGCGACTGTGAGGGTGGATAAATGCGCTCTTTCGTGTGTGTGAAACCCTTTGCTCGGCGTGTGAGGATGACACTGTTTCTCACTCTCTCTCTGCGATTGTATGTGCTCCTTAGGAGCTCGATCTGTCGGCGAATGGACTGAGCATCCGCACGCAAGCGCTGATAGCGGTACGTGTGCGAATATTTAGTCAGTGGTGTAGCTGTTCGTGGATTCATGATCCTGCTTTGCTGTTGTTGTATTTCAGCAGTCGCAAGGCGATACGGAGGACGTGACCCCAGTCAAGGTGAGTCGCTCTGAATGCGTCTAAGCTCCAGTCAGCCTCACGCATGCTACTCAAACTCACTCATATTTCTCCCCGTGCGTCGTGCAGAACCCCGACGGAGCGTCGCAGCTGCGCATCCGCGAGAAAATGTGGCAGGACTGCTTCCCGATGTGCTCGGAGAGCTGCAAGCAGATGTACTTTTCGTTCGACAGCCCCGAGGTGATTTTGTACTCGACGCTGGGTCTGAACCTCATCAGCAACGGCATCAGCAGCGTGCCGACGTTCTCGCGCGAGCTCAAGAACATGGGCGCGAGCGCCGAAGCCCGCACGGTCATCGTGGGGTTTCTCGCGAGAGCATTCCCTTGCGAGTAAGTGAGTGATAGGCAAGGACTGTAAATGAGCGAATTATTGGAAATGCTCAGGACGTGTGTTTTGTAATTTAGAGAGAGAGAGAGAAAGAAAGAAGAAGCTATGCCGGTTTTGAATTTGCTGCTACGAGGTTCGTGGTGTCAAACAGCAGATGATGGTGACGGCGGATGTGTGCTGCAAAAACAAAAGAAGGGAACCGGAGCTGGTGGTCTACGAGCACGTGAGGCCGAGCACGAAGCCGCCCGTGAAGCCCGCCGACGACGGGAGGTTGTACTTGAGCGTGGCGATGAGGCGCTGGAGCCAGATCTGGAAGTCCTTCTTGGTGATCTTGCCGTCGCCGTCCGGGTCCACGGCCGTGATCACATCCTTCTCGACCTTCTTCCAGTTGATGTCAATGTAGCCCTTCGACGAGGCAACCTGCGAGAGATGAGTCAACACAGTCGCATGGTAATGCTTGAGTGCTCACACACGTTTCACAGCCTGAACTACAACAACATGCGCGATCGCCGTCGTACCTGAGCGAGCAGGAAGAGCCCTCCGATCACGACCGCAGCGGCCTTGCCGACCTGCTTTAACGCGTAGCCGGAGCAGAAGCCGAGGCCGCCGCCGAGAGAGATGTCCCCGAGGCGGCTCGTGAGCTGGTCGACGAGCCAGTTGATGTACTCGTCGTCCTTCTTGCCCTTGCCATTGCCGCTGCCTGATGGCTCGCCGTTCTATTGTCGCACACACACACGCATTGCTTGTCAGTGCTTGCAGAAAAAAGAAAAGAAAACATGGCTGCAGAAAAGCAGAAGCTGCCGTCGACGTACGAAGAGGTTGAAGAGCGCTTGCTGGGATAGCGCCGCTTCTATCGTGATAATGATGCAACAGCAACATGAGTGAGCCCACATGCGAATAGCACAACGCAGGACAACGTGAAAAGCCTGCTCACCCTTGGTCAGCGCCGCAACAGCAGCAGCCAGCGCAGCTCCGGAGATCGCGATGGTCGCAGTTCGGTGGCCCATGATCGCTGGGCGCGCTGGGAACAATCCATGACGAAATCAATATCCAGCCAGCCAGGTGTCAGTGCGATTACGCCCACGCCATTGTCTGTCGCAGAAAAGCAGACAGCATGCTGCACTGCAAAACTTACATGGGAGGCGGAGAGCCAACGCCTGCGTGTGCATCTTCTTCTTCGACGAGGACGCAGCGGCGTTGCGCATACCAAGCTTCATGGTCTGCGAGCGCATGAGCACTATATGCGCACAAGACCACAACATGTCAGCCACACAGCACGGAGAGCAGTGCGAAGGGCTACGCTCGCCAGCGAGAAGCTCATCAACCGCGAGCTGTAACTGCTAGCCACGCACTCGGAGCACATGACACACAACGTACGCATTTGAGAGCGATGGATCGACATGGTGGTGTCTGAAGCGAACTGGTCGATGCGGAGGTCAATCTGCTGGCGCTTCTTGTTCTCGGGGGTGGAAGATTCTGAACTGAAGTTGCCGCGCGCGCGAGCTTTTTGGACGGACGACAGACATGGGCAACGCAGAACGCCATTTCTTTGGTCTCACTCGGGCGACAAAGAAAGGATATCCCCTCATGCTTAATATGAGACAGATGATCAGCTGGAGCAGGTATCCTTCAAATGCATTTGCCGTTTCGATTCTCCTAAATTGCATGAAGTGGCCATCATTCTTACAAACTTCAACCAAGAGTGCGGGCCGGCCGGACACCCACCCGCGGCAACAACAAGAAACACGAAAGCTCATGCATGAATGTGTCCTTATGTGCATAGCGAACGGCCAAGGTGAGTGCACATGAGGGGATTGCTACTTTAAAACCTACTGGTGGCGGTGGCCGTTGATGTCCTCGTCCTCCTGGAGCGTCGTCTCGTAGGCCTCGTCGACCTGCTCGGCGATGATGCGCGCGACGTACATGTCACCCAGCACGTTGCACATGGTGTTCATGCGGTCGATGTACCAGTAGATCGCGACGAGGTAGCTGTACGTCACGGGCACCTCCTCGTTCGGGAAGATCGTGCTCCAGATCGAGTAGACCATCACGAGCCCGGCGTTCGGGATCGGCGCGACGCCGATCGAGCCCAGCAGCGACACGAGCCAGATGAGGAAGAGCTGCACCCAGCCGAGCTCGATCTGCGACATGGACGTCTTTGCGAGGAAGATGACAGCATTCGGGAAGAACATCGCGGTGCCGTTCATGTGCGCGGTCGAGCCGATCGTGAGCACAAAGTGCAGGAGCCCGCGCGACACTTCACGCGTCGACTCGACGCAGCGGATCGAGATCGGTAGCGTCGCGAGCGATGATGCGCTGCCGAACGCGAACGTCGCCGCTGGCACCATCATGCGCATGTACTTGAACGGGTTCTTGCGGATCATGAAGAAGATCACGATCGGGTAGAACACGAGCTCGAACAGGATCACCGTGATGAGGTTGCAGAGCACGAGGATGCCGACGTGGGTCACGGCCTGGTTAAGCGACTCCTGGCTGGAGAGTGAACCGGCGATCAGCGAAAGCACTGCAAGCGGGCTCCAGTCGATCACACGCGTGATGATGAAGTAGAAGATCTTGTTCATCTGGTTGAGCACATCGAGCAGCGGGCTGTTCTCGCGGGAAGTCGCACGCGTGGCGGCAGCGCCAAATGCGATCGAAAATGTGATCACACTGAGCAGCGTGCCGTTGACAAAGCTGCTGAAGATGTTCTTCGGGAAGAGCGAGTTAAGGATCGCCGAGAGCTGCTCCGCGACAGTGATCTTCGTGTTCGTTCCGGAATTTGTGATCGCAGACTCGAGGTCGTCCAGTTGGAAGAGCGTCGAGTTGTCCATTGTGGGGGCGCTGCATTCGAGCGCCTCGGTTGACGACACCATCTGCAGATACTTGTTGTTGTCGCACTTGACATTGAACCACGCGATTTCCTTGGTCTTCGGGAGGTAGATGGAGTCGGTCTGGAGATTCCTCAGTATCATCGCAACCGCCAGCGACAGGAGCGACGCCAGCGCCGAGAAGAGAATGAAGTACAGAGCCGTGCGCGTGCCGATCGTGGACACTTTGCCCAGCAGCACGATGTTCGCGACGCCCGTCGAGAGACTCGCAAACACCATCGGAATCACAAAGCACTTGAGCACGCGCAGGAAGACTCGACCGGGGAGGTTTACGAGCGTGCTGACGTCATCCGAGACCTTGAAGTGCGCGAGCAAAGCGCCGAGTCCAGTACCGAGAATGACGCTGAGGATGATCTGGGTCGTCGGCTTTCTCAGGAAGCTCATACGGCTTTGCTCTTCGTCCGGATACGTCATGTCGTCCTCGTACGGGCGGCGAATGAAGTGAGTTGGGATACCAGCTCCGTCCTTGGAGAGCCGCCGCATCTTCATCGGGTACGCGTACGCATCCTGGTAGTACACTGCCGGGGACGCAATGGAGTCAAGCGGGGTGCTGGAGCCATTGAACGTGGGCACTGATCCGCTGCGCCGACGGTTGTCATCTTCGTAGAGGACCACACCGGGCATGATGGTGTCGGATGCAGGCCTCGGCGACGGCAGCGTCGGAGACAGTGTATGCGGCGTGAAGTGAGCTTACGGTTGGAGTTCCTCCTCCAGGCAACCAGGTGCGGTAGCGACGTTTCGAGAGAACTGAAACGGAAGCAGGGGCTCTTTCGCGTCACCGAGTGAAGCGTCTCGTTTATTTCTGATCGGGGCTGCCATTCGCGAGCGCTGCCTTCAGACATGCAGCTGGAGCTCGCGTTGTGGCAGAGGAGAGGCCGTACCCGCCTCGGCGTCCTGATTCCAGAGCATATGGCAAACGAAATATTGGTCTTTATCACCCGATGGCATCAGACAGTAAAGGCAGGTCTGATGAAGACCGAAGGTGACCTGAATGGATCTTGGATACGCGGACGACCAGCATCGGTCAGCCTTCAGATCCAAGAGCGGCAGGCAATCCCAGCCCAGCCCAGCGCAGGCGTTGAAAAGGCTATTTCAAGCCACCTTGTGCCATGCGACCGACTCCGACGATGCGAAAATAGCCAACTGAGGTTGGCGAAGCGAAGACAACCAAGCTTGGCTGCAGACGTGTGACCACAACGAAAGAGGAAGAGGCTGAAGCTCGGCTTTCGATCCGATTGGAGTATCCAGATGCAGCGAGCAGACTTGACGCTCGATATCCCGAGCGACATCGTGGCGGCGCATGGCGTTCACCACGCGGAGTCGGATCCAGTGGACGAGCACTGCGGAGACTTCACGTTGGCGCTCGAGTCGGTGCGGCACGAGACCGATGCGCTCACGTATCGCGTGGACTCGCCGAGCCAGGTGCGCCAGCGCCACATCCACATCCATGTCTACGACCGCCGCTTCAAGTACCCGACGTGGATGCACCCGAACATCGGCGGCGAGGCGAAGCACATCGAAGGCTCGGAAGAAGAGATGGTCGAGATCCAGAAGAAGATGGCGCAGGGCAAGCACAACCTCTCCGAGTGGACTGCAACTGCGATCAGCGGGAACGACATCCTCTCGAGCGTCCTCTTCACAGCGGGGCTGACGACCGCGAAAGCCGGGAAGCTCGCACCGGTCTCACAGATCGTCGTGTGCTTTGTCATCTACTGCATGCGACGCATCTTTGAAGAAGTCATGAGCGCCGTGCCGCTCAACGGCGGGTGCTACAGCGCGATCCTCAACTCGGCCTCGAAGCGCGTCGCCGCCGTGTCATCGATCTTCAGCATCCTGTCATACTTGGCGACCGGTGTGGTCTGCGGCGTTTCAGCGTTCAACTACCTCAACAACCTCGCTGAAGTGCCCGTGGTGTCGTCGACCGTAGGCATGCTGCTCGTGTTTGCGGTGCTCTGTCTGATGGGCATCGCGGAGAGTGCAGTGGTGGCGCTGGCATTCTTCATGCTTCACGGACTCACGTTGACGATCCTCTGCATCACGAGCATCGTCTACATCGCTCAACACCCGTCCGTGTTTGTAGACAACATGCACGAACCACTCCCCGACATCAGCGTCGCCGGCAGTCTTGTACAAGGAGACATTCTCACAGCGCTCTTCTTCGGCTACGGCACGGCGATGCTCGGCGTCACGGGCTTTGAGAGCTCGGCGCAGTTCGTCGAAGAGCAGGCGCCCGGAGTCTTCCCGAAGACGCTGCGGAACATGTGGCTCTGCTCGAGCTTCTACAACATCGCGTTCTCGTTCCTGGCGCTGGGCGTCGTGCCCATGGAAGGCATCGTCTCGAACAAAGAGGTGCTGCTTGCGCACATGGGCAGGATCACCGCGGGACACTGGCTCGAGGTCGTCGTCTCGGTGGACGCGTTCATCGTGCTGGCGGGTGCCGTGCTGACGTCGTACATCGGCATCGTGGGGCTCGTCCAGCGCCTGGCGATCGACCGCGTGCTGCCACGCATCCTCACGCGCAAGAACAAGTGGCGCGGCACGCTGCACCTGATCATCATCGCCTACTTCTTGGCAGCATCGAGCCTCGTGATCGCGATGAACGGACAGATCGACGGGCTCTCAGGCGTCTTCGTCTTCGCGTTCCTGGGCGTCCTGGCGTCCTTCGCGTTCGGCTGCATTCTGCTCAAGTTCAACCGGGGTGGCATGCCGCGCGAGACGTCGACGTCGTGGATCAACTGCGTCTTCTGCCTGCTCATGATCGCGCTTTGCTTCCTCGCGAACGCGCTCGCGGACCCGACAAGCTTCTGGTACTTCCTGCTGTACTTTGCCGCCATCGGACTCATCTCATTCATCATGCTCGAGCGCGTGTGGATGCTCAAAGGTGTGCTGGAGCTCACGAAGCGGTTTCTCGAGTGGCGCCGGTCGCTGGCAGACCCGAGCAGCAGCGCGCCGTCGATCACGAGCGCCGAGATCATCGGCACGATCGGCATCGCCAAGGCGGTCGAGAAGATCAAGCGCACGCCGTCGATCTTCTTCTGCAAGTACCCGAACCTGCCCAAGATCAACGAGGCCGTGCAGTACGTGCTGCGCAACGAGCAGACGTACTGCCTGCGACTGGTGCACGTGGCGGAACCGAGCGAGCCGATCCCACCCGAGTTCGCCGACATCGTGTGCCTCTTCGACCACATCTACCCGCTCATCAAGATCGACTTCATGTCGATCTCCGGCTCGTTCAACCCGACGATGATCCACTGGATCGTCGAGCACCTGAATGTGCCGACGAACATGATGTTCATGCGACAGCCCACGACGCCCGAGATGCACGCGGTCGCCGGCGCGGGCGTGCGCGTCATCACCTCGTAACGGATGAAGGAAGGAAGGGATGCCGAGAAGACGAAGAACACGGACGGCTGGTGTCGCGCAGTTGCTCCATAATCACGGCTTGCCTGATGCTTGCGGGTGCGTCTGCCAGAGTCGTTTCAGCGCCGCATGCGCGCTTCAGAGTTTGCTTGCCCCAGCGAGACGCTTGCACCGCGCCACGCCATGCCAAGTACGAAAGCTGCACACGTCTGCATCGCCACTCCGCAGGCAGGAAACGGCTTTGGCTGCAAGCGCGTCTCAGCAGCGTGTCTCATCCCCCTCCCCCGAACGAAGCCATCACGGACTTCGGTTGTCCCGCCATTCATTTCGGCCAGCCGCGTCATAGTCATCCTTGCTGCTTCGAAGTTGACTGCGTCGAGAAGGCGCGCGGCGGGTATTTCTGCTAACGTCGTCAGCAGCACTGAGCTGCATTGCGATCTTTCCATGTGCTCGACTTTCGCGCAGCGGCGGTTGAGTGACAATCAAAGCACGTCGAGTACCGATCGGGACACTGTTGCGTGCAGTGGGTGCGGAGGCAAGTCCAGAGGAGGGCGTCACTAATAGACACCCTAAAACCTATACATGCCAATAGTTGATGCGACTGCTCTCGAATGTCTTTCTTGAATGTAGGTCTTCTTATGGCGGATCCATCTTCCTGGAACCCTTACAAACTAGCTACTTGTTTGAATTCATATCGATCAGGTGTCCATGAATGACGCTCTCCATTGTATATATTACCACACAAAAGTGGCGGTTGACCTTTTGGGGAGCATCACCGCGCGCCTGTCGTACTTTACCGGGAGCAGCTCGCTTGCGTCCGCTTGCGATCCCTCATTTTTTTCGAGCGATCGATGCTTTTTGCTCCGCATCTTCTGGTCACATCTGCATCTGCGGACTCGCGAAGAAGCCTCACAGCAGCCCAGCCACACACAGAAGGACCACCAGCACAGCAAGTAGCAGTTATGCCGTGCTACTTTAACGAGTGCGAGCCGCTGCACGAGCTGGCGCGCTTCGGCACGTGCCTCGTGGGGCTCTACGCCTACCACTTCGTCTGGGACAACGCGGTGATCCGGCCTGTCGTGAGCAAGATGGTCTCGGGCGGCTACTTGACCAAGGACAAGTACGACAAGATGCGCGAGTCGCTCTGGAAGAACGCCGCCGTCAGCACGTTCTTCGCGCTCGGGCTCTACATCGGCCACGACGAGGACTGGTTCATGGAGCCGCGCGGGTACTTCTCGCAGTTCCCCTACACGACGCCGGAGCTGCTCCGGTGGTACTACATGATCTACCTCTCGTTCTGGCTCCAGGGCATCGACTTCATGCTCAACCTCACGAGCAAGCAGTACGTCGTCAAGCGCAAGGACAACGCCGAGATGCTGCTGCACCACTTCGCCACGATCTCGCTCATGCTCTTCTCGTACAACTTTGACCTCACGCGCGTCGGCATGTGCGTGCTCATGATCCACGACGTCAACGACCTGCTCCTCGAGACTGGTACGTGCTCTGTCTATATATGCTTTGCGTTTGGTTATTATGTGTATATGTGCGTGCTCACGCTGTTGTTGGTGTCGTTATGCTCCTGCTGTTGTTAATGGCAGCCAAGGTGTTTGTGTACATGGAGAGCGAGCTGATCGCGAACATCCTCTTCGGCACCTTCGCAGTCGTGTGGTTCATCGTGCGCTGGTATTTCTACTCCAAGAACATCCTCTACAGCGTGTACACGTACGGCTGGGACGAGATCGTGCAGCCGGCGATCGAGCTAGGCACGATGCACGGCATCTCGGCGTCGAGCTGGTACGCGCTGTGGGTCATCTTCTTTGGCTTTTTGCTGCTGCTGCTCGTGCTGCACGTCTACTGGGGCGTGCTCATCGTCAAGATGGTGATCAAGGCGCTTGGCGACGGCAACGTGGAGAAGGACATCCGCAGCGATTCGGAGGACGAGGGCGACAAGATCGAGGAAGAGGACGACGGCACGGCCTCAGATTCGGCGGCGGCGTCGATTGCGCTAGCCAGCAACGGTAAAATCAAGCGCCGTCGCGCCCCGAAGGCCGAGTAGACACCTCGTGAGGAGAGCGAGTGTGAGAACGAAAAAGAAAAGCGAATGAAGCGACGACGGGCAGCTTGGAGTATAGGCTGGTAGGTAGGTAGGAGAGACAACGCGAGGACAGGAGGAGAGGGCACTAGTTAGTAGAGTAGATTTAGAGCCATCGCCCTGTTCCGGAGGAAGGAAGGAAGCTGTCCGGCCGCCGCGAACTGAACGAAGATTGCATGTCCATTTTCGTTGTCTTTGCTTGCTTCATTTTTCAGCAAACCCATATTCCTGTCCAAAGCGATTCAGCGGTGCCATATCGGTTTTGAAAGGGAGCTCTCCATTTCCAACGACAACAAAAGCAAAATTGCAGCCGAAAAAGGACACGATGAGCCGCAGCTCGACGCACTTTGTGGGCGAGAAGGTCAAGGCGCTGTGCTTCGTCAAGGACGTGCGCTCGTCCGAGGCGCGCGACCAGTTCGAGTTCCTGCCGCTCATCGCCGCCGGCGGCTGGGATAATGAGGTACGATTGAGCTATTGAGAGGCTGCTGAATGAACCAAACCACAGTGCTAATTGGACAATTGGATGGCGCGTTGCTGTGCAGGTGAACCACGTCGCACTGCATCTGCCGATCCTGCCGACGCGCGACGAGAGCGAGCTGTATAGAGAGTTCGGGTGCGTCTGTGTGGGATGCTAACTGAGAGAGTAATCGGGCTGACGCTGTTGACATGTGCGTGTGGGTGCCCAAATTGCGTGACGCAGCCACCAGGAGGAGATCCGCGCGTGCGAGCTGAGCCAAGTGGCGGAGGCGCCGCACCATGGCGACGTGAACGCGCTGCAGTTCGTCGCAACGAAGGGCGAGAACCTGCTCTTCACGGCCTCGTCTAGTGGCAGCGTGCTCTGCTATCGCGTGTCCGACACGTCTGCTGCGAACGGCATGAGCGACGACGCGGACTTTGGGTCTTCCATCGTGGCTGACACTCCCCTGTCTTCATTCGTACGTAACGGCCTTTTGTTTATGCTATTGTTGTGAGACTGACAGTGGCATGGCTTGTTCGATTAGGCGATTCCGCAATGGGAGAACCTCTTCCGCAGCTCGCCCGTGACGTGTCTGGACGTCAGCGAGAGCAAGGCCACGATCGTCGCTGCGAGCGAGTCCGGGGGCGTCGCGTGGCTCAAGCTGGACCACGCGATGAGCGTCAACAAGACCGGTAGGCCCTGCTTTGCATGGTTATGTGTGTGTGGTCAATAAGGCTTTGCAGTGTTCGCCGACTCACTTCTGACTTGTTACGCAATGTTGTCCAGTGAGCAAGGGCTCGAGCAAGCTCGCTATCAACGGCATCAAAGTGCTCGGCCAGGACTCGATCGTCGCCACTGTCGGGTACGTGGTTTGGTCGTTGCGTGTATCGTGCAGTGCCACCCGTTGGCCAATCCGGAGACCAACTTTCGTCATGTAACACTGCCTATGATCTCACAGATCCGCCCCTGGGAGCCAGCTGCGCATCTGGGACATCGCTTCGAACCAGTCATTCCCAGTCATCGCTGCATCCGAGTGAGTGGAAAGCTGACGTCTGCAACTGGGCCCACTGACCTCGTCTAACAGCCCACCCTTGTGTCTACAAATGCAGCCCACAGGTCGGAGCGATCCTCACGAGCGTCGAGACCCATCCGACGCGTCCAGAGCTGCTCATCACGGGATCTGACGACGGCCGCGTCTGCTTCTGGGACCAGCGCCGCCTCGACGCGCCATTCCGCACTGAGACAAAGCACCAGCGTGCAGGTATGAGCCCCACTCCTTGGAGCTCTATGTGTGATGGTGAAGTGTGGCTGACTGAGTGTGTTGTGATCACGTAGTGCGCGCGCTGAAGCTGCACAGCGCGAGTCCACGCTTCCTATTCTCCAGTGGCGACGACTCGACGGTGCTCTCGTGGGACTTTCACCACGGCGGCCGCGTGCGCGATGCCGTCGAGTACGACAAGCACGCCACTGCTGGCACTAGTAATGGCTTCCGCAGCAGCGTCGAGCCGCAGCAGCCAGCGTCGCTCCAGGTCGAGCCGGTCGCTGGCGGCTTCCTGCCGTGGAACGCGATCGACGTGCACGCCGAGTCGGACACGCTGGTCGCCGGCTCGGACGCGCAGTCCGTGCTCATCGTGCAGAACGCCTCCAAGCTCCAGCAGCGCTTCCCATAGAAGAAGACAAGAAGAAGAAAAAATGAGGACAAAGTCTGTCTGTCTGAGAGATAGAAACCACTGAACCTTTGGTTGTTGACAATTCGAAACACTGTCAGGACCTCACAATACAAGCAACTGATTATCAGCACAATGCTCACTCATCCAATACAGCACACGCATCTTACAACACCGCTTCGTTGCCGCTCTGGTTGGACGGTTCAGCCTCAGCGTTCTGGTGGTCGCTCTGGTTGTTCTTCGAGTCATTAGTTTCGTGACTCGTAGGCTCTTGTTTCTTCTGGTAGATGTGCGGCGGCAGCTCGAGCGAGTCGGCGATGTTGTCGATGTCCTTCGAGGACGCCAGGTACACGATCTTCTTGTAGAAGGCGCTGTTCACGAAGCCCTTGGAGACAAAGATGAGCAGCTTGAGCCAGATCGTGGGCTCGAGCATGTAGAAGAAGCGCAGGTTCGCCTGGTACTTGGACGAGAAGATCTTGAAGAGCCGCTTGAGCCACGCCGCGTTCGGCTGGTTCTCGTCCGTCACGCCCGCGTGAATGTATAGCACGCTGTACTGCTTCTCGACCACGGCGTCCATGCTCTGGATGACGAAGAGCGCCACGCGGTCGAGATCCACGTCGTCCACGGGAAGGTTCGCGCCCTGGTACACGATCACGGGCGAGCCCGAGCGGTCGACCCCGCCGTTGTAGAGGAATTTGAGCCGGCGCAGGTCCTCAAAGTCCTCGCGTTTCGCCTTGGAGAGCGCCATTTGGTAGTTCACCAGCGGTGTCTTCTTGATCGCGGCCTGCGCTTTTAACGCGAGCTTCTCGCGCTCTTCCTGCAGCTGACGCAGACGCTCGAGCCGTTCGGTGTCCGGATCGATCGACATTTCGCGGAAGTCCTGGATCGCGGTCTCCTCGTCGTCGGTTGAGTCTGAACGATTGGTTAGTTCACTAGAACTGACGGCACAATATCGCAACAGAGCCCCAGGAGCTACGCACCTTCATCTCCATGATCGGCATCACCACCATGCTCTGCCTGGTTGTTAGTCGCTCGCTCTCGCGTGCCGAGCGGTTGAATGCGGATCTTGCGCTCTTCAATGATCGGCTCCCCAAACTCGTTGCCTAATAAGATAAGAGGGAAGAGAAATGAGAAGTCGCATTAGAGCCCTCCAACACGCTGCCTCACTAAATCAAGGCGCCACGCACCGAGATCTCGCAGCGCGAGTCGCGTCGCCTGCTTGCACTCGTCCTCCCTGGTGCGCGGGAAGTAGAGCGGCAGGATCGACTCGTAGATCATTTGGTCCTCCAGCGTGTCGACGCAGAAGATCACGCGGTCAAAGTCCGCGCGGTAGTGCTCGAGGAAGCGCCGCACCGTGCCTGTCAAGGAACAGGAGGATCAGGTTAGCCTCACTACGAGCCCAAAGTTCACACGAGCTTCGCAATCGCATTCTTACGTGACGCAATATGGGCGGCCTCGTCGCGAGGATACCCTTTCCGCTTGGTGTAGACGCAGCTGAACGCGAGCGTGCGGATGCGCTCCTCCTTGGCGACCGAGAGCGAGCTGCGGTAGCACATGTGCAGTGCGTTCTCGGCCGCGTTCACATACTTGATGTTGTAGCGCGGGCCGACCGTGTGGATGATGTGCTTCGCCGGGAGCTGGCAGCCGCGCGTGACGACGGCCTCGCCCGTGCGGCACCCTCCCGCGGCCTCGCACTCGACCCAGACCTCCTTGCCTGCGGCGTCCAGGATCTTGCGGCAGAGCCCCGACGTGTCCTTGAGCGCCTCGTTCGTGGAATTCGAGATCGCGTCCACGCGCAGGCGCCAGATCGCGCCGTTCCAGAGCGAGATCTTTGCGTTGAGCGCCGCGTCGACGGGGAAAGCCGGTGGTGGTGGTGGCGAGGAGCTACTGTCAGTGGCGGCGACCGAGGAGGGCGCTCGACTGCATGGGTTGGCCTCGTGCCACGTCTTGACGGCCGCGAGCGGGATCGGCGTGCTGCTGCTGCTGTCCTCCATGGCCCACAGGTGGCGCTTTGCTGTGTGCTGCTGGAATTTCCACATTTATATCGAGGCAACGCTTCAAGATCGCCCACTAAAGTTCAGGTCGAGAATGATGAGAAACTGGAAACGCAGTTTTTTTCTGGACGTCCTTCGAGCGAGGGGGCACAAATTGTGGGTGAGATCTGACTTTCCCGCCTCCCCAAAATGCTTCGTCCATCGTCACACAAAAATCAAGCTCAACCATGAATGCTTTGAAGATATCTCCAGACGAGAATCTGAGAACTGCTTTCTTGATGTGAGTGATGGTGCGGTCTGAAACTCTCTGATTCAGGTCGCCAGGCCAGCACGTCGTGCACGATTCCGGACAAATTCGCTCTGGTCATTTGAGCACTTTTGCTTTTGCGCAGCATTCGTTCGAGCGTCACTCACATGTGCACCCAGGAGCTTCACTCACTCACGCACTCGCGTTTTGGATAAGGGGTGCGACAGCATTTTGGTTGCGGACGAATGCTGGATGCAGCATCCGCCTCCGGCCGTCCGTTAAACTGAAGGCCCAGCAAGTTCAAGGCCCAGTTTTTCAGAGGCACGTCAGGGTGCCGAGGTGGTCAGGCTCCGACCTGCGACAACCGATACGGATAAGTCTCCGCGCGCTACAAACTGCAAGCTCGCCGACCTCTATCATTCAATCTCGCAAACGGCGATGACACGTGCGACGTCACAGTGTGGTTGAGCAATCGTTTGTTCTCAGTTGCGCAATACGAGTGCACATTCTCCCTCCCTCCAAACACACAAACAGCCTGTAAAATCAACAGGTTGCATATTGAGGGTGTTCTCCGTCCCTTTCCGCTCTCTCCAGATATGTCGATTGCGCGGATTGCACTCGCGCAATTGGCTCCCTGGCATTTTCTTCTGGCGCGCTCGCTTCAAACCCGTCACGCTCTGCTTCTCGCTCGTCCATTTCCCATTTCGCGCGCTCGAGTTCACATCTCCAGCACACACAGGCCGAGACGGACATCCAGTTCAGTTCGCGACCTTGAAGAGAGAATCCGAGCGAGACAAGCACACCCGAGTGACAGCCAGCAAAGCAAAGCCTTCTCCAGTACACGTTTTACACATTCTACACACACACACACGCAATCCCCATAGAGACCCCCCTCCCTTACCAGACAGAAGATGAAGACCCGACAGAAACAGTTCGCGACGCGCAAGAGCAACTACACCCAGCAGCAGCACCGCTTCGCCGGCTTGGACGACTGGACCGAGGAGGACGACGCGCTCTTCCGAGGCCGCCGGTACGCCGCACACCCGGTCGCGACGACCGTGAACGTGACGAAGGTGTCGCTTCTGCAGGAGATTTTCCCGGAAACGGAGTACGAGATCCTGCAGGCGGTGCTCGTCGCGGCGCAGTTCCAGGTCGACGTCGCGGCGGTGATGCTCGGCGACATGGTGTGCGAGACGACCAAGTGCCAGTCGGTTGACGAGGAGACCATGGAGCAGCGCCCGACGCCTGCCGTCCAGAGTGAAGTTCACCCAGTTGGCATCATGGACGTCGAGATGAACGACATGGACGAGGACGAAGACTGGAGCGAGGTGTCGATGATCGTCCAGCAGCAGCAGCAGCAGTCAGCAGCGCTCACGGCCGTGGACATGCATCCGTGGGTGATGGTGCAGGACGAGTGGGAAGTCGTCGACATGGAAGGTGAGAAGGTGCAGACTTTCGCGGAGGTGCTGCGCCGCTCTTCGGCAGCAAACACGCCGTACGTGAGCCAGCTGCCGAAGCTGCGAGTCGTCGAACCGGAGAAATCCCGAGCACCAAAGATGAAGACGCTGTCGCGGTCCAAGTCAGACGCTGCTGCCTTTGACGGTGTTGAGCGAGGTGTCAAGTCGTTCGGCGCACGGAAGCGTCGGTTCCTGAAGACGCGAGCCTAGGTGAAGCAAGATCTCGATCGTCCACGCCAACAACAACAAAAATCAAGCACTCTACTACTATTAGCTCCAAGCTCCGGAGACTCGACGACCGACTGGAAATGTCCCTCCCTCCCCGTCGAGCTTGGACTCCCGATCACCTTTCTGAAGATCTGTACCCATCCACCAGCACCTCCACGCAGGTTCTCGTCGGCAGAAACATCATCATCCAGGCAGTTCGTTCAAGGTAGCAGCACCCCGACAGACAGACTTCAAGCAGAGGCGGCAGTCGCTGAGCTTTATGATAGAACGAAGTCGGTCTGCGAGATCAAGAAGAAGAAAAACAAGGATAGAAGGATCTCCTGTGCTCGTGTAATTTAAAATCAAAGCGAAACCCATCCGTAAGAGCAACAGTCATCTCGCCCGCTCAGCAGCGCTCACTGCCGTGCTTCCATCGAGCGTTGTCGGTGTCGTTCCGACTCCCGCGTAAGGATTTTCCGGCACCGCGGATTTCCCGATTTCTCGTGTGCATCTACCGTGTGTGAAATGTGAATCCAGGTGCAACTTTTCGAGAGAGAGAGAGAGAGAGAGACGCTGCTGCAGTCAATCGCGCTTGCTGCTGCTGACTCTCTCCTGTCGGTCGCTCGGATGGCCTTTGAAGCGAGCGAAATGCAGTGGCGACGGCAAGTGCATCATGCGCGAGCTTCCCGCCGTCGTCCAGCACAACCAAAGGGCAACGGTGGCGTTGTTGGCGCGTGCTCCTAAAATAGAGCGCCCAAGCATGCCCGTTGGTCCGGACATTTTCCATTTTCCTCATCAAACAAACGCAAGGTCGCTTGTCCCAGAAATAGAGCCATTTTGGGAGTCACGCTGTTTGACTCCCAGAAGCTCATTCGTCCGACTCCGATCGATAGTAGCTTAGAGTTTGCATGTGACTTTTCGCACTTCAAACGTGGACGCGTGGATGTCGCAGCGCAAATGACTACCCGATCGCCCACATAGGCTTCCCTGCTTGCTTGCCATCATCAAGTCCGCATTCCGCATCACGGCCATTCCTCAAGAGCAGCACGAGGCGGAAGAACGAGATCGGGGCAAGCGCCGCCGTCGCTGTTTACGCCCAAGCAGTCAGCAACAGCGCTTCTTTCTCCGCTGTGTGCCTGTGTGTATCTTCGCAGTACCCACCCACTTATTCACACAAGCCCCTTCGACGCGCCACACAGCTAAGCAACACACAAGAAGGCTATTCCCACCGACAACAGCCACACACACGAGCGCAATGTTCAAGGTGCACGTGGAGAACTCGGAGCTACTGCTGGAGGACTGCCGCGCCGGCGCGAATGGCTGGCTGCGCGTATCGCTGAGCACGCACCAGACGCGCGAACACGGCGCGCCCGGCGTGGAGATCGAGAAGATCGCGAACGTGCCGGACGAGAAGCAGGACGCCAACTTCACGCCCATCCACGCGGTCTACGGCGTCTACTCGCTGCTGAGCGGACCGTACCTGGCGGTGATCCAGGACTCGCGCGTGATCGGCTCGGGACCGAACAGCGAGAAGATCTACTGCATCTTGGAGCTCGAGCTCATCCCGGTGTCTGCCGCGGCGCACCGGAGCTTCTTCAAGCACGCCTCGAAGCGCGAGAAGAAGGACGAGGAGGAGTACGTGCGCATGCTCAAGTCCGTGGTCGCGAGCCGCACGTTCTACTTCTCGTACGACTACGACCTGACGCTCACGGCGCAGCGGCGCGCGAACAACTCGGCGTCGTCCAACAGCCAGAAGCTGCCCATGTGGCAGAAGGCTGAAGAGGACTTCTTCTGGAACAAGCCGCTGCTGGCAAAGTTCATCGAGATGGACCTGCACAACTGGATCATCCCGGTTATCAGTGGCTTCGTCAAGGTCATGAAGAAGTGCGAGATCAACGGCATGCGCTGCGACCTGCTCTTCTTCACGCGGCGCAGCTGGCGCCGCGTCGGCACGCGCTTCAACGTGCGCGGCGTGGACAAGGACGGCTTCGTCGCGAACTTTGCCGAGACCGAGATGATGCTCGTCAAGCCGAACCGCTCGATCTGCTCGTACGTGCAGATCCGCGGCTCGATCCCGCTCTACTGGGACCAGATGGTCACGCTCAAGTACATGCCGCGCACGCGCTACGCGTTCAGCGGCAACGAGAGCATCGTCGACTGGAACGAGCTCGCGTTCCGCGCGCACATGGACAACATCATCCAGCGCTACGGCCACGTCACGGTCGTGAACCTCATCGACAAGACCGGTAAGAGCAAGACTGTGCGCGACCAGGCGCAGCTCGGCTCGGCCTACGGCAAGTACGTGAAGAAGTACAACCAGCAGTCGCGCTCACCAGACATGGGGGCGCCGAACGCGGCGACGATGTCTTTCTCGTCGTCGCCCCCACTGGGCGACTCGCCTAAGCACCGCCCGAGCATGCTGCCGGCTGCCACGGCGTCGCTGAGCAACGGCAACAGCGCGCAGTCGTCGCCGTCCAATGGCTCTACCAACGGAAGCAGCAGCAGCAACAATGGCGCGACTGTCCAGCAGCCATCCTCTGCACCTGCCTCTTCCTCCTCGTCGCCGCCGGCGATCTCGCAGCTGTTCTCGGAGCCGATCGCGTACGTCTGGTTCGATTTCCACCACGAGTGCCGCAAGATGCAGTGGGGCAACCTCTCGAAGCTTGTCGCGGAGGTGAACGACCAGTTCAACCAGTACGGCTGGTTTGAGTGCGACAGCGAGGGCCGCATGACGAACCGCCAGAAGGGCGTCTTCCGCGTCAACTGCATGGACAACCTCGACCGCACAAACGTCGTCATGAGCCTCTTTGCGCGCCGGTGCACGCTGCAGTCGCTTAGCCTCCACGACGACAGCAAGAGCGCGGGGGCGAACGTGCTCGACTCGCCCTACGAAGCCTTCGAGCTTGTATTTAAGAACGCCTGGGCCGACAACGCCGACTACGTGAGTAAGATGTACGCCGGGACGGGCGCGCTCAAGACGGACTTCACGCGCACGGGCAAGCGCACGCTTTCGGGCGCGATCCAGGACGGCGTCAACTCGGTCACGAGGTACTACCTCAACAACTTCTCGGACGGCGTGCGCCAGGACGCGTACGACTTGCTCGTGGGCAACTACGTGCCCGACAAGCGCGACGAGAGTCCGTTCAGCTTCCAGCAGCAGCGCAGCCTCATGGCGTTCGCCATGGAGCTGAGTCTCGTGAGCCTCGTGATCATCAGCGTCTCGGTGAGCTTGCGGCCGGAGGAGGAGTTCGCGACGCGGGTGCGCGATGGCGTCGTCGCGTCGGCCGTGCTCTTCTGCGCCACGGGCTACCTCATCCTCAAGAAAGGCATCCTGCGGTCGCTCGGGCGGCGATACGTGTGCAAACCCGCGTTCTGCTCGAGCGGGTACATCAAGCGAAAAGACTCGTAAACAGGCAAAGGCGAAGTGAGAGATCGAAAAGAGGCCAAGGCATATAAGACTGCATCAACACGGATAAACAAGAGGTATGCGCGACTCGCCTTCCGATGCATTTGAACTCTTTGTGCTTAACTTTCTTTCGCAATAGATCACAACGTTCTACCTACGCGACTCGAGACTGCAGCTACGGCTCAATAAGCTCCCGAATCATGTGGGATCATCACAAAGCTTCACCCGCCGCCTCTGTGCGGAAATGCCCGTGATAGCAATGCAATTCTCCGGCAGCTCTGGTGGTTCGCATCCTCGAGTGTGCCGCCAAGGCTTTTGTGTGTTCGGAGACAGGTTCTGCGACTGTCTCATGCTTGCTCGCCGTGTGGTGAAGCTCTGACGTCTCTGCCAGTGTAGGTAATCTCTGACGCTGTTGGTGGGGAAGACTTTGGTGGAGATGGGTGTCTCTGCTCTCGCTGTCTGAATGCGAGGCAGCTCGCAAGCCAGGTCGCACGAAGAGGGCGGTGTCAGATGGCATCACAGAACGAAAGGTGATTCATGAAATGGGGCTAACAAACCGGAGGCTGCTTTGCTCGAAGCGAAGGCAGATTTCCTTGGAGACTTACCGTAGTGCGGATACCTACAGGCTGCAGCCAGCGACTTCAGGACAGGAGTTCAGAATCTGTTGAGTGGTCAGCGCTTCGAGTTGCAGTGATTGTCTTCCAGAGTCGAGACGATGAGCGCCGAAGGTTTTGCTGCAATGACGCCTCAGGTCGAGAAGCAACAGCTCGTATTGCGAGGACCCGTGGACATGCAGCTGGCCACCGTCGAGCCAAGCAACGCGCTCTAACCCAAGGTCGTACACGAAGTTACTCAGTGCTGCATCTGGACGACGACTGCTAACGCCTCGAAGAGCGTGGGCGTGTTTCTTTGTGCGCGCAGAGGACTCGGAGGCGCTGCGCGAGTGGTGAAAGAAAGACTGCCCTTCTGCAAATATAGATACACAAGAATCCATTACAGGACCTTGGTGTCCCCATGCTCACTGGCTCACCAGTGACTCACACCAACGGCGACACGCAAGCCACTTACGCTCTCTTCAGTGAATTACAGAGTCAGCTCTTTCGCCATGAGGCCATAGGCGCACCCCAGTGTGGCTCCGATGGAAATGTCCTCCTCAGGTGGACTCTCGACTCTTCAAGTGCCCTCCACTGCAACTTTTTCAGCAACAGGGGGACGTTGAGCCGCCGCCCACGATCCGCCATCGTCTGCGCCAGAAGCGCGTGACTGTCATCGTGGCACAGCGCAAGCACAAACTCGTGTACCAGTACAGTGAGTGCATTGACGCCAAGACGTACCGCGAGGATCTCGGCTTTACACTGCAGCGACTGCCTGAGCGCTACGCACTGCATGGCGCTCTTCGGATACATCAGCCAGCTGCCGGAGGCGCGCGAGTTCGACCAGCACACCACTGGCAACGGCGGCAACAGCTCTACGACAGCCATCACGATCGACTAGCGCTTTGCTTCGTGCAGAACAGCCAGCCACGCGTCGTCCAGTCGCACGGCGATCGATCTGCCACTGACTCCCGAACAAGCTCGCGCCGTGGACTCCTTACTGCGAGCAATCGCGAGGCCCATATGCTGCAGATAAACCTGCTTGCGACGCTCGAGCTGCTGCAGATCCGACGACGCCTGCTTCTCTGCTGGACGGCGTCTTGGCGAATTCTTCAATCACGCGTGTCCTGGCGAACTTTCTTTGAAGGAAGGGCGACGAATTTGTTTTTAGCCAGTCGCCCGTGACGAAGCCAAAAGAAGGAAGCGCGAAAAGGGGGGGGGGGGGGGGGGGGGGGTTTTTTTTTT
>JAASFQ010000525.1:0-20263 GCA_023333845.1 Globisporangium polare | reverse complement strand
TTTTCCCGATCCTCTCGATAAGGACCGCTCCGTGCTGTTCTCAGGATGTTTCCCTTCGGAGAGGGACCTTCGACGAGAATGGCGATCTCGATCCTGTCGATAGTGGCCATGGCCGAGGGAGACTCCCTGTTGATACTGACCGTGAATGCATCGTTTTGTGAAGAGAGGTTTGTGAGCTTCGTATAAAAGGGACGTCGTCGGATACCAAGTCGCGACGCTCACGCAATGCGATCGTGGCTCTCTTTCGCTCTCACTCTCTCTTCGCCTTAGCTTCCTCCCGACTCACTTGCTGATCGCCACCTTCTCGTAGACCGCTTCGCGCACGGGCAGCAGGTGCTGGAACGTGTCAATGTTCGTGTAGTTGGCCATGTTCTTCGTGTGGCCCAGCGCGAAGAGGTTCTCGAAGCTCTCCTCCTTGCGCGTGTACTCGCGGATGAGCTGGGCGGAGCCGAACAGGTGGTGGATGCGCGTCTCGTGCAGGCGCACGACCACGTGGTCCAGGCGCATCCAGTACCGCGCGAGCACGTAGAAGCCCGATGGCATCACGCGCTTTTGTCATAGTACACACACAAGAAGTCAGAAGCGGGTACATATGTCATACTAGTAGACGGCAGCAGCGCCAAGTAGTAGCAAGCAAGTGCAGTACCATCTTGATGGACATGGCCGACACGCCGTGGTCGTGCAGCTCGTCTTCGTAGAGCGCGACATCTTCGAACCAGAGGATCGGCTCGCGCACCTTGAGCTTTTCCATGTCGATGCGCTCCTGCGTGGACTCCACGCACACCCCAGCGCTCGTCTCATCAGTTGAAGCGAACTGCAGACCGTCACGCGCCAGACGCTGCAGCGTGCCCTTGTAGTCGGTCGTGTACGTCCAGTCGTACGAGATGTCCAGCTCCTTCACGTCCTCCCTATCAGTGTGCAGTCATTCGGCACAAGTGTGAGCGTCAACGCACAATACGCCAGCTGATATAAATGGCCACACTAAGCGCCGTACTTGTTGGTGTTGTGCTTGGCGATGGACACCTTGAGCTGCTGCTGCTGGTGGGCCACAATGTCAGCAGCCTGGTCGCTCTTTGGGGCGCTAAAGTGCGCGCCCTTGAGCGCCTCGACCGCGAGGAACGAGTAGCACACGCCCGTGGGCTCGTGGAAGAACACCAGCTGGTTCTTGCCGAAGACCATCTCCGGTGGCGTCAGCTTGGCCTCGTCCGCGATTCTAGAGTGAGTTGCGTGGCGTACATCACAGTAAGTCAGCTATACAACACCAATACAAACGCAATAGCATACACAACAACACGTACTTGTCCATGTCGTCGAGCGGCGTGATGTGCGTCTTGTTGGAGCCGATGAGCCAGTCGCGGATGCGGATGCCCTTGAACTCGAGCTCGTCCGCCGCCTTGGTGTCCGCCAGCTGCTCGCGGCGCGAGTCGCCCAGGTACTCGAACGCGGCGCTACTGTCGGTGCTGACAGCGTTGGCGCTTTCGCAGAGCTTGTGCAGCAGCTGCGGCGGGCCGTTGTCTGCGCTAAAGTACCCGCGCGACGCGATCATGGCCGTCGCGTCTTGCTGCTGCTCGTGTGTCTCCGCCATCTCGCCTTGATCAGCTTGTTTTTGTGTGTGATCGAGTCGAAAGGCGCGTGCATCGGAGAGATCACCGAATAAAAACGCAGCTTCACCGAATCAGCAAGCCGCTTCACAGAATGGTTGCACCCATCTGATGGTTTTAGATATTGTCTAATAAAGCTGTCTTTATGGGATGCGTGTTTCGCGTGTCGAAAAGCCGGAAGAGAGAAAAAATCAGACAAAGGTCCACATTCAGATATTCTACTCCGACTCCCTGTTCGCCATTCGAAATGGATACTCTGTCCTCCCACCTTGCTCTTCGGACGACAAGACGAAGACCACCACCAATGTCGCTCCTCCTCCGGTAGCCTTACCGGTCTCGTGCCTGCAGTCGCCCGTGTCCGCGTTCGTGAGAAGGCTCAAGAAGCGAAGTCCTCGCGATTTTCCTTCGTACCATGCGCCGAGCGACGTGGAGCTGTTGGATTGCGCTTGCACCAGAGACTCGATGGTGATCGGTTTGCCGTTCGTGTCGTCCTCCTGCTCGCTTAGCACACAGGTGGAGTCACTGCAGCTCTTCGCCAACTCACCAGTGTCGAAGTACCAGTCACCGCCACCAGCGGCTGAACTGCTGCTCGACGCGCTCTTCGAGGCAGTCGCATTCCTGACCTCGTTGACGATAGCGCCGCTCGCATTGAATTCGAAGGGACGATTCAAGTGGCTCGTTACCAGTGGGATCTCGATCGCGAGGGCGTCGGACTTCAGGCCGTTCGAGAGATGCCTGCTGCTGAACTCCACACGAGCCTCTGAGCGCGCGGGCTGACTAGAGAACGTCTTTGTCCAAGGGCGACGACGACGCGTTGATTCAAGAGAGCTGGGAGCGACATTCGGTATAGAACATCAGATGGGGACGCTATGCATCAGACAAAGTGCAGGCATTGCCTTTGCTGTGATCGTCCGTTTAATGAAGCGAGGGACGCCGCTGCAGCTTCCACATCGACTCGAACATCTCCGATGTTGCTCCAGTGGCCGATGTAACACTCTCTGTTCTCCCAGGTGACGACTTTGCAACTCGACCTGGTCTGCAAGGGCTTTCTCGAGGAGCCAGACGCTGTGGGATGATTGGAGACAGGATGCGAACGAAGTCAGGCACAGCATCGGGCGACCGCGAGTGTACTGGAGACGACGACGGCGTCGCTGATGGTACTGCTGAGGGGCTTCTCACGCAGGAGCTGGGCGACAGTGGATGTGGTGAGAAGCATCCAGTTGCGAACGAGCCACCTAGGCCTGAACTTGGTAGTCCACTGAATCCAACTGCAGGCAACGCTCTGGGCGACACGGGTGGAGTCCTGAGCGAGATACAGAACTGTTGCTGCTGCTGCTGATGCTGAGTGGAGTTCGAATGCTCTGCTCGGCCTGATTGGTTCCCTCTTGAAGTAAGCGAACGAGTTGGTGACGATGACGGTTTGCTGGTGTCGCTATCTGGGAGGAAAAGAGCGTAGGCGCTGGTCGCGTTCTGCTTCTTGTCTCTCAGGTGGCGCGCAAGCTGCGTGCTCTGGCGCTCGTCAAACTTGCCCGTGACGGGATTCGCGCGCGCAAGCACTTGCCAAGGCTTCTCGACGTGGAAGTACGATGGCTCTTTCTGCGTCTCAACCAGCTCGTGGTTCCAACGATTGCGCTCGAGCAGCGAGTTGCGGATGATCTGAAGACTCTGTGGCGTCAGCCGCCGCCAGCCGCGCTCCGAGAGCTCCAACACCTGAACGCGGGTGCAGCACATGTAAACGGTCGCTGCCATCTCCGCTTGACTCGTCGTGGAATGGAGAGGGTGTTGTTGCTGTTGTGTCGATCCGCCAAGCCCATTCATCGACTGAGCTCCTCCAAGTGCACTTGCACTTGATGTGCTGCTCGAGACTGGCGCGGCACCCGTGATGTTCGCAAACGCGACTGCCACACCAAAGAACTCTTGCGGACCAATCGTTGCGACTCGGATCAGCACTGTTTTCGTTGGCAGAGGAGCCCCGACTGCTGAACCTGCAGGTGAAGCGTTACTACTTATCGTCGGGATCGCTGACGCGGGCACCGTCTTCTTGAGAAAGACGGCGATCTCGCCACTCTTGACGATGTACAGCGTCCGCAGATGCATCGACTCCTTCAGAAACAGGTGGTGCGGCTCGTAGATGTTCTGCTGCATGTCGTGCGCCACGCGGATGCACTGACCGAAATCACAGCCTTTGAAGAAGTCAAGGCGCGAGAGGAACTCGGCTCGTTCCACCATCTCGTGGCGAACGTTTACTCCTGGCAACGCAGCCATCATCATGTGCAGCCGATCGCGATCGAGCACCAGGAGGTCTGTATCACAGGGCGACATCGCGGTCGCGGAACGCTGCAGGCGCGTGACGAGCGACAACTCGCCGAACGAGTCGCCGGCGGACAAGGTCGCGATCACCTCGTAGTGCTTGACTGTCTGCATCGAGTTCACGTCTTCGTTCACAATGTTGATCTTGCCGCGCAGGATCAGGAACGCCTTGCTCTCGACCTTCCCCTGGCGGAACAGGTACTGGTCCTTGCCAATGTTGAGAAAGTCCACGACCTTGCCGAGGTGGCGCGCCACTTTGTGCTTGTCGACGCTCGCGGGCATCTCGAACTTGTCGAGGAAGACCGTGTTCTCGATCATCCTGCTGATGAAAGTCATCTCCGGGGGCGTGCGCATCGATGGAGGGGACGAGAGGATGCGTCGAGACTCGGAGCGGATGATGCTGAGCGACGAAGCCGGTGAGTCCCAGGTGATGCGCGAGGAGAGGAACTCGAACTCTTCTCCGAGCTGCGGCTCCTGGTGCAGCCGTCGCAGGAAGTCCAGATACATGGTCTTGCCCACGAACTTCTGGTTGTACGCAGCCTTAAACTTCTTGATGAACGTGATCAGGTAGTGTGCAACCTGCGGATTTGACAAGTGCAGGTTGCGCGCGTTGATCACCAAGTTCCACTCCTCGATGAGCGTCGTCGCGAGCAGCGACTCTGCGTCTACGTCGATCGCATTGTTCATAAGCTGACTCGCTGCGATGTAGTCTTTCCGCGTGATAACGATGCAGAGCACCGGGTCACCTCTCGCGACCACGTGTGCTGTGCGGGGTTTGCCAAGTAAACCCATCTCTCCAAAGCCCTGGTAGAGTGATTTTTGCGCCACGGTCGACGACTGAATGCGTCCTCCTCCTCGCGCGTCACCTCGCTTCACCATGCTGACCATCGCACCGAGCACCATAGCACTGCTCCCGCGTCTCCCCGCGTCTCCTAGCATCAGCGAGTTTGAGCGTGACTCGGCCGGGCTGGGGATCACCTCGTCGATCACGACGTTCGCTTCGCCCTCCGCGAGAATGAAGAAATGGTCGTCGACGTCGTTCTGCCGGCAGATGAAGTCGTTGTCTTTGTACGACTCGAGGGTGCAGTGGTTGATGATATGCTGGCGCTGAGCGGGTGAGAACTCCTTGAACAACCGATGCTTCTCGAGTACCGAGTGCGAGCGCATAAGGTACCGATAGAGCATCAGTTGGTGCAGCGGTGCGAGCAGTACCTGGAAATCCTCTTCCTTCAGCGACATGCAAGTCATACTGCCGCTCGCAACAGCGTTCGACTTGCGGGCCGCGTTCTGCAGCAGCGCCATCTCGCCAAAGTAGTCGTATTCCTCAAACGTCATGATCTGGATCTCCAGTTCGGCTTCCTGAACAGAGCGCCGCCGCGCGCCTTGCCGAGCGGGGCCTGTTCCTGCGCGACGCTGTGTGATCAAGATCTTGCCTTCCTCGATGAAGTAGAGGCCGCGCTCGGGCTGTCCCTGGCAGAACACGTACTCGCCATCCGTGAACGTGGCGATCGTCAGTGCCTGCACCAGGTCATCCTCGCTGCAGTGCTGCTCCTTGACGGCTTGTTTCAGAATCGGCGTCGAGCGAACCAGCTTGTGCTTGCGGTCTGTCTCTGGAGTCGCTTTCGCCCCTGCAGCAGCATTCGCACTGCGTGGACTCGCTAGAGAAGACGACGAGCCGCCGCCAGTTGCAGGCGCGGGCTGCTTTGTGCTGGTGGGACGCGTTGGCTGCTGGCTCGACGTCGTCGAAGAGCTCATCAGACACGAAGTGTGGTCGACTCGGCCGTGGCTCAACGCATGTGACTTCTTGAGCGCGAAACTATATTTGACGACGCTTGGCACTTTGCCGTTCCTTCAGCCTGTTTCGCAGCAGTAACAACAACAGAAAGCATCAGCGCTGCGGTGTTCAAGTGGCTTACCGACCACGAACTTGTTGCTTGAACTCTCGTTATATTACATTAAGGAGAGCCACTGCAGCGAGCTGTCGCGCTCTTTTTTCTTGCTCGCTGTTCTTGATATCACTCCCGTGAGAAGCGGGTGGCGGATGTTAGATCAGCGATGGATCTCACAATCCGCCCTCCTCTTTCCGTGGCGTGATGGAATACATAGAATAGATAAGTCTTTCACCCGCGTAGCGCCGCAGAAGATGCTCGGCGGATTCTTACATATCGTTGATCATCTCGAGCAGCGGGAACACCTTCGAGCGCAGTCGGTACACCACCTCCATTGCCGTCGGTCGCTTCTCTGGATCCAGCTCGAGGCACTCCCGCGCCAAATCGACAATAGCTGACGGACAATCATCGCGGAAGCTTGGTAGCAGTTTGCCTTCGGCCACGAGGTGCACGATCTGCATGCTCTTCATCTTGTTCTTGGTGCGGTCCTTGTTGAATCCGTACGGCAGCATGCACGTGTCGATTTCAGAGAGCACGATACCAAACGAGAAAATGTCGGCTTTCTCGTCGTACCGCTTCCCTTCGAGCACTTCAGGAGCGCTCCATAGAATGGTTCCCACGCCATTCGTCATCGTATCCTCCACCGACGTCTCTCGACTGAGTCCGAAGTCGCTCAGCTTGGCGCGCAAATGTCGGTCAAGCAGCACATTCTTGGATTTCAGGTCGCGATGGATGATGACTGGCTCGAGCGAGTGAAGGTACACGAGCGCTTCCGCGATATCCATCGACATGAGCAGCTTCTCCTTCTCCCACGTCAGCGACGCAGCGATCGACTGGCCCAGCACATCCTCGAGGTCACCACGTTCGAGGTACTCGGTCACGGCGCACAAATGTAGCAACGACTGCCACGCCACGCCGCAGAAGCCCACGATCCGCGGGTGTTCCAGCACCGAAGCGAGTCGGACCTCGTCGGTGAACCGCTCGAGCGAAGAGATGTCTTCTCGCTTGGACGCCAAGAGGCACTTCAGCGCGACGTACCGAGACTCGTACTGACCCAACCAGACTTCGCCGTTGCCTCCTTTCGACAACACTCGGAGAAAAGTCAGCTGGGTGACGGAGATACGCTTCGTCACGACCGCTGGGTCCGCGACAAAGCGGCGCAAAATCGCAGACTTGGTGCAGAGCGCGTCGTTCGAGACGGTAGGGTCGACCCCACGGCTCCCTCGGCCCCCAGAGCGGGCAAACACGTCCATTGGCGTAGATCCGAGAAGATACTGTTCATGGGAGAGCAGGTTCGACGTGCGCGAGTTCTCGCTCGAGTCGTCGCCGGACTTGCGGTAAATCTTGTACTTGATCAGGTAGTAGATCACGCCGCACAGCGCCAAGCAGACCACGGCGAGCAGCAGCACCAGGATTGTTGACGTCGTTGAGAAGGTGCTCGCTGCTGGCACCGACGCATAGCGAAGCCACGCATCCAGCGCCTCCCCCTTTGCTGGAGAGCAGAGGTTGGCGTCGTTCGCTGTCATCTGTCGACATGGGATGATAATGCGTCCTTTCGCTTCGCAGGACTTGGTGCCGACGAAAGCCCTGTCCGTGATGTGGATCGCGTACATCTTGCTCGCCGCAGTTGATGTCGTGTGGTCGCGCACTATCGGAGCTGGGAGCGCGTCGCTGCCGCCGTCCTCCGCCCAGAAAGCACCATCTGAAGCCTGTACGTTCTTCAGTGTCGACGTGTCCACCACGCAGCGCGTCGAGGACGTGAGCACGTCCGTCGGACAGCTTTCGAGAAACTGGCTATTGCCGCCGCACTTGGACATACTGCACGCGCTGTTGTTGCTATCTGCGACGACCTGCGTGACGACTTGCGCGTCGAGCAGGATGTCGCTCATCGTCCGCGAGCACGTCGTCAGGATCTGCACGAGCGTCGTGTCGGACGTGAGCACGAGTCCCGAGTCCCACAGGAGCGCGCGCTGCTGCAGGCCCGTGAGCGCCCCCCAGGAGAGCGAGGAGGCCGCCTCGCGCAGACGGCTCATGGCGTCGCTCGAGAGCTGCGACTCGGTGATGTCGAGCAGCGCCGCGGTCTCGCCCTCCTTCTCCGCCGCGTAGAACTTGCCCACGAGGTCGGCCCCGTTGCCGCGCACCGTCCTCGCCGTCGTCAGCGCCAGCACGAGGATCGCGCCGCGCGCCGTCATCGTCACTGTGGTGGTGCTGCCTTCTCGTCAGCGACTCGCTGCGTCTTCACGCGTGTGTGTGTGTGTGTGAAAACTGCAAGCGAAAAAAGAAGCAGACGCATATTTGTAATTTGGAGAAGTGCGCTTGCTAACTATTGGCTTTTTAATTGACGAATATCAGACATTTGAGCTGCCGAGCCTTTGGACGAACTCGCTATCGAGCACAATACTCATATTGTGAGGTGGATATCCAGTCGGAAAAAAGCGACAGGACGCTGACTCATTTTAGAGCGCTCACTTTGGTCAGATTCGGGCATCTCCTTTAAAAGGAAGAGTAGTTTATGAGAATGCGCTTTGCGAATATTTCATTGTATGCATTTTGGCAGTGCGCTAGCACACATAGTTTGTGCACACTCCGCGCACGAAAAGCCGGCATTTGCGCACTAAGCTTCGACTTTGAATGCTTTTAAAATAAGCACGAGCTTCAGCGAAGCTTCGCTTCGTTTCTTGAAGTGTGCGATGTGTGCGAGATATAATGTTTCAAAGGCAATCGCGAGTCTTTTCTCTTTTTTGCTGACGTGTGTGCATTTCTGGCATCGGCGATTTCGGCTGGAAACACCAAGCACGACGAAGAGCAGCACGAGACGAGCTCGAGCACGATAGGATAGCGACGGGCCACAGCCGATAAGCATGACCACGAACGCACCACAGAAGCACGCGCTGACGCCTGCGCCGCTGGGCGCGCGCGCGAGCGTCACGGAGGCGTTCTGGAGCGACCCGGTGCGCTTCCGCCTCGAGTTCACGAACGACGTCAAGACCAAGGAGCTGCGCTGGGTGCTCTTCACAGGTCCGTTGTCTTTATCCGCTTTCCCTATATGTTCTGTTTGGTGTTAACGTATCGCTTTGTGGGTGGCTGTGTGGTGGTGGTGCGCAGCGTCGCGCCGCGGGTGCATCGGCAAGATCATCTTCACGCTCGAGAAGGACGCGACGGCGCACGTCAAGTCCATCGTCGTGAACAAGGAGTGGCGCGGCTACGGGCTCGCGCGCATCCTCTACCACGCGTGTCTCTCGACGCTGCGCGAGCTCCGAGTGACGGAGCTCCACCTCGAGGCCGAAGAAGACACCAAGAGACACGGGAAGCTCGTGGGGCTGTACGAGAACTGGGGGTTCCACGAGAAACCCGACGCGAAGGTGCTCTTCCTGTACAACGACACGGAATGTTTCCGCAAAGTGCCGATGCTGTTGCCCTTCGCAACGCGCTCGTTCTTCCCCGTGCAGCCGAGCGCCACGAGCGTCAAGTGGTTCTGCATGCTCACGCTCAAGACCTCGGACGGCACGTGTCTCGTGGCGTCGGAGGACGGCGAGATCGAGGCGCGCAAGGAGGAGAAGAGCAACCCGGAGTCGCTCTGGCAGACGCTGCTCGGCGCGAACGGCGAGATCTTTTTGCGCAGCGTGCACGGCAAGTTCCTGTGCGTGGAGGAGAGCGGCAACATCCTCGCGGACCGGCAGCTGAACTCGACCTGGGAGACATTCCAGGTCGTGCCGCACCACAGCAGCACCACCGCGAGTGAGGTTGAAGGCGGCATCGCGCTCAAGAACTTCCACGGGAGCTACTTGTGCATCGACCAGGACGAAAAGAAGGTGGTGTCGTCGCAGGTGCCCGTGCCCTGGGACGGCGGCGACATCATGTCGCTCGTGTGCAACAAGCGCGACGCCAAGCCGCTCTTTGCCAAGATAATGCGCAAGTACCAGACGCTGGACTTTGCCAAGCAGCAGGTTGCGAAATACGGCGACTTCCAGCACGCATCGCTCTCGATCGCAGACGCGTGCACGCTCGTGATGCGACTGAACGGCGACGCTGAGGCGAGCGAGAGCTGGGTCATCAGACACATGCTCGCGACGGCCGAGGCTGTGCGCGATGACGGACACCCAGACTGGCTCCAGCTCGCGCTCTTCCTGCGCGCGCTGGGCATGCTGTTCCTGTGCTGGACGGACGACGAGAACGCGGCGCTGCGCAGCATCTCGGCCCAGGAGTGGCTCGTGGACAACTCGACGTGGGTGCTCGGCGCGACGATCCCATCGAGCGCCGGCTTCTCGGAGCTCAACGAGCTCAACCGCGACCACTGCAACGCCGCGAAGACCAATGATGTGGCGGCACAGTCACAGAGCGGCATGGAGGGCGTGTCGCTTCCCTGGACGCCAGACGAGTACCTCTTCCGCGTGCTCGAGTTCAACAAGACATCACTGCCCGCGGAAGCGCTGCAGGCGATCCGCCTCTGGTCGCTCAAGGCCTGGTACGAGCACGACGAGTACGACGAGCTGTGCGCGCCGCAGGACTTTGAGACGAAGGAGTGGCTGCGGTCGCTCGACATGTACAACTGCGTCTCGGACGCGGCCATGAAGAGCGTCGAGCCGGAGAAGGTGATGCCGTATTACCTGGAGCTCGCGGACAAATACCTCCCAACAGTGCTCCAGTGGTGAGCAAGCGCGTGCGTGTGACTTCCTCTTTGAATTATTTTTCTACTATGCTGTAGCGTTTCGATTGGGCTTTATAACACGCCGCACAGCGGAGTTTCGGGGCGTCGTGTTGCTGTATCTACCATACATGTCATCCTCTGCTGTTTGTCTGCTGGTCTTGACTGCGTTTCCTCTGTTCGCGCTGCACCAGAGCTTCTTCGACCAAGGTCATCTCCGGTGGATCCGTGGATCCAAGTTGTCTGCAAGGTCGCTGCACTGGTGAAGCGCTCGGTGAAGAAGCCCCGGTCTCAGGGTCGAGAACCGCTCTTGCTCTGCTCTTTGAGCGCATGGTGGGCGACATTTTCGACGGCGATCGAGATCTGCGACGTGGAGACGGAGATGGCGCAGCAGAGCCACCAGTAGCTGCCAGCGTGCTCTTGCGCTTCTTCGGCGACCCCAGAACGCGCATGAGCTCCAGTTTGAGCCTCAGGCGCTTGCCGACCGACTTCTTCTTCTGAGCCTCGATGAGAACTCGCTTGGCGTCGTAGTCGACGAGCCACTTGACGACATCGCGGACGTTGGCGTCCGAGGGGGTCGGATACGACCGGTAGCCTCCGGCGATACGCTGCGGTGGGGACACGCCCAGCTCCTTGATGTCGACGAGCTTGCGGCAGACGAAGCGCCACTGGAAGCGGAGCTCGTCACGATCCGCGCGCACTTCCTCGTACTTGGTCTGCAGTTTGCGCAGCGTCTGCTGGTTGCGCTCGAGTTCGCGCTGCAGCTGTCCGAGTTGCTGCTCCAGGTGCGTATTCCGTTGCTCCCACTGACGAAGTGTCAGCCTTGTGCCCTCGTTCTCATGATCTAATGATGAGTTCTGCTTCTGCTGTGCTTCCGCCTCCAAGACCCGCTGCTCTGCGAGCTCGACTCGCATATCCACAGCCTCGAGCTCTTCAACAGTACCAGCGAGTTGAGCCTGCAGACCAGAGTTCTCGAGCTTGAGCTCCAGCGCCTGGATGTCTTTCTCCTGGAAAGCCGAGCGAAGACGGTCGAGTTCGCGCTGCAGCTCGTGAATCGTTCGCGCCTGACGCTCGAGCAGCTCCTGGAGCTCCTCGTTGTGAGTGTGCGTCGCCGCCTGCTGCTCCTGCACCGACTGGTACTTTGCGAGGACGGTGCGCAGAGTAGTCTGCTTCCTCATGAGCTCCTTGGCGAGATCGACGTCGGTGGCGGACCGACATTGGCGGCAGACGCGGTAGTTGACGTGTGCTGGAGATGGGGGTTGCTGCTGACTCTGGTGTTTGCTTGTGGGGAGAAGTGGCTCTGGCTGGAGCTCGGCCCTCCTCAAGAGGTTGTTTGAGACCTCTGGGCGCTGTTTGCTGCGTTTGCCTCCAGGTTTCAGTCCAGTTCTCAAGGCTGACGACGTTGGATATTGCTGACCATTGGTTCGCGTGTGTGAAATCTGCTGCACTTGGATTCGCTGAGCACTGACCAAGTAGAGTCGGTCGTGACTCTGCTCGTGGGCGAATTCGAGTGTGAGCTCGAGACTTCGAAGTCCAAAGAACACGTGCAAGTGCGTGATCACGTGCTGAAGCAGCGCCTGAACGCGAGGTTGCAGCTTCGCATCGACTGGTTCCTCTTCTTCGCCATACACGTGCCTGTCTTCCTCATCTCTACCCGCCTGCCGTTGAGTTTTCGAGCTCCAGCCTCGAATCGAGAACGAGAACAGCCCAGCATGCAGATCGGAAGAAGTGTCAGCTTTGCGGCGTGGACCCATCCTGCGCTCTTCCTCGTTGTCGCCGTCATCCTCAACTCTCTTGCAACCCGACACGAGAGTCGACGCGTGTCGAAAGTGACCGAGAATGTACTTGGAACAGCTCGGAGGCACGAATTCCTGGATGCAAAAGCTGCCGCCAGCGCCATCAGAGCCGAGAAATTCGCGCGGGATGCTCAGGTCCGGATCGGGGGCGTTCATCGCGATCTCTCTCGCGCACAGTGCTCGCACGAGAGCATCTAAGCTCGTCTCTGTCAGGTGCGCTGGCGCATCGCGTACCTTCACAGCGACGATCTCGCTTCGCTTCGCCTTTGCCAGGTCCTAGGATATTAACAAGCACGACTCAGTGACGACAATAAGTATATACCCATGCAAGGACAGAGCCCAGATCTGGACATGCGGACCTGGAGATGGGCCTCAAGACGCAGCACGTTGGTCTCCAGAAAATCTCGTCGGACGATCTGGCACTCGCACTGGTTTGTGTTCTTATGGGTGTCTGTGAGCAGCCAGGCCTCTAGTACGCCCTCACTGTCGAAGAGCGCGGTCTCCGGGATCACGACATGGCGCAGTCCCTCCAGATGCCTGAAGAGCCAATGCGTTGCAGCATGCCGACCCGAGAGCTCCTCGACGTCTGCCATTCCTCAGAGTGAGTCTCCCACCTGCGCGAGTTACGGACGCCTCAGCCTTTGCTGTCTAATTATATGATACCGGGCTTATGCACAGACAAGAGATCCTAATACCTTTCAGGCTGATCAATATACTTCGACGTCCTCTGAAGCAACACACGCCGTTTGAAATGCGTGAGATGACCTCCGCCTGCGCGTGGTGGTAGTGGCCACGTGCTGAAGGGCATCCTACTTGCTCGAAGACACGAATTCGAGGATCACCAGCGAGTGGTTGTATCTGGGACGAACTCTGGTCTCGGCTGTACCTTCTTTCGCGCCAAGGTCGACGCTGCGCTCTGAACGTGAACACTGAACACTCAGTGAACGTCTTCTTCTTCTTCGCACACACAGCCTCAGAGAGGACTGAACCCTCGCTCCCGTGCTGCATTGCACTTTTGATCCTTCCCTTGTTCTTGCTTTGCCACCCGTGTGCTATCCGCAAGAATAGCTGCTCCTCTCAGCTCTTGCACATGTACGACGAGATGACTTTCGACGTGAGCGCGAGTACGATCTGCATCGCGTTCGGCCGCTTCGCTGGGTCTGCTGCGACGCAGGACGTCGCGAGGCGCTCGAGCGCGACGGGGCAGTCGCCTCGGAATCGCGGCTTGATGCGGCCTTTCGCGACCAGGTTGATCAGCTGCATGTTGGTCAGCTGCTGCTTGCTCACCTCGTCATTCAGCGCGTACGGCGGCAGACACGTGTCCAGCTCCGAGAGCACGATGCCGTAGGAGAAGATGTCGGCCTTCTCCGTGTACGCCTCGCCGCGCAGGATCTCGGGCGCGGTCCAGAGCAATGTGCCAATGCCGCAGGTCATCGTCTCCTCGAACGAGCGCGTCCTACTGAGCCCAAAATCGCTCAGCTTGGCTTTCAGGTTGTCGTTCAGCAGCACGTTGAAGGATTTCAGGTCGCGGTGGATGATCAGCGGCTCGAGCGAGTGCAGGTACACGAGCGCGTTGGCAATGTCGATCGCGATCGAGAGCTTCTCCTGGTTCCAGGTCATTCGTCCACTGAGCGTCGAGTTGATGAGGTCCGAGAGATCGCCTTTGCCCATGAACTCGGAGACCGTGCAGAGATCCGAGAGTCGCTTCCAGGAGAAGCCGACGAACTTGACGATGTTCGGGTGTTCGAGCCGCGACGCGAGGCGGATCTCCTTGGCGAACTGCTCGATCGCGTTCTTGTCGTGGCGCTTCTCCTGCAGCAGCTGCTTGATCGCGACGACCTGGCCGCCGACGTCACCCTTCCAGACCTCCCCATTCGCGCCACGCGCGAGCATCTTCTCGAACTTGATCTCGTGGTACTGAATGCGCTTCGCCATCAAAGTCTTGTCGGTGCAGAAGGTCGACATCTCGATCGAGCGCCGGAAGATCGACTCGTTCAGCGCCGCAATGTCGCTCGCGTCGTCCGGGTTACTACTGCTGATCATACAGTCAATGGCTCCATGGTCGCCATTGGTCATCATCGCTGTTCCGCCGCTCAATTGCATCTGTGATGGATCGCTCAGTAGCGCTGGGAGCGATTGGCGGTACTCAGCAGCAGCCAGTGTTGGGATCTCGCCCGAGGATGACGCACGCTCGCTGCCAGCCGCTGTCGTGGCCATGGTCATGCCTTTGGCTCGACGTGGCGCCTTTCTCGTCCTGGAAAGCCGTGCCGCACTGTACGCGCCGACCACCGCTGCCATCGCCGACAGGAGCACGATCAGCGCAATACTGGACGCGGACATGCCAGACGACGACGACTTTGCCTTGGTGGTAGTGCGGCTGGTGGCTTGTGAAGAAGTCGCATTGCGTTCCGTGTCGAGCCAGAAGTCCAGGTACCCACCACGCTCTGGAGCGCACCACGCGTCTCGGTTCGCCACCACTCGTTGTATACAGGGCGCGATGAAGAATGGCTGGTTGAAAGGACAGTCGCCAGCTGACCTGGGCTCGAGCTGAGCTGTTCGCTCGTTGACCGTGAACAGGACCGGCGCCGATGACGACTCGTTCTGTGCTGAAGCTGCTTTTGCCCCACCGCCGCCGCCGCTACTACTACTGGCTGAGCCGGTAGCACGTGACGTCGGCGCTTCGTATCTGTACACGCGAATGTCGGGCACACTGTTAATATCCCCGTCTTCCGACCAGAGCGAGCTGCTGGTGTTTACACTCGTCGCCACGACGCCCTCGTCTTCGATTGCACACTGTGCGACGCGCTGCACCGCTACGACCGAGCAGTTGGCGCTCGCAAAGCGTATGCTGTCGTTCGTAGCGCACGTCTCGACCGCACACGCCCTCTTGTTCCCTTCGAACACCTGCTTTGGGAGGAAGAGCTGGCTCATGGTCTTCCCACAGGGCACGAAGACCTGCACAAGCTTCCCCTCGGCCGTGAGTACGAGCCCCGTGTCCCAGAGCAGCGCGCGCTGCGCGAGTGCCGAGAGGTCCGTCCAGCGCAGCTGCCGCTCTGAGAGGCGCCTTGAGAGCGCGCCTGGGAGGTTCTGAAGCACGATCTTCTCGACTCGAGCCTGAGCTGCTGACAATGACGAGGAGGAGGAAGAGGAGGAGATCTGGTGCTGCTGGAGGTGGTGCAGCTGCGCGACGACGTCGACCACCGCGTGTACGCGCACGACGCGTAGTAACAAAGCGAGCCAGCGATAGTGCCATCGTAGTATTCGCATGGCGCTTGTAACAGCAGCGCGCGGCATGACCGAGCGGTGCGTGTTGGCTGTGAGTTAATACGCGCTACGAGCGCGTGCGCGTGTGCAGTCGACGGACCGAGAAGCAGAGTGAGCGAGTGTTTGCGAGAGGCAGCGCTTCCTTCACATTCGTTTCTCCTCTCGACAGTCAGTCGCTCTCCTGAGGCTGATCAGCTGTGCGTGTGGCGCATGTAAACGCTTCTGTCCGCAAGACGTTCAGAGCATTCGAAGCAGCGGTTTCTTTCCATAAACCGCCTCGCGCGCGTTCTGAAGAACGGTCGACGCGTCAGATTCGCGTGGCGCACTCCTCGCAGGGACACCACACACAGCGGATACACACACACACACACACACATGCATGCAGTAACCAGACAGACAGACAGACAGCGGCCGTGTTGACGTCTCCGGGAGCGCAGCCGACGTGGGCTCGCGGATTGCGTACTTACCATACTCGCCCGGTAACTGCGGCTAAATTGGCTCGCCGAATCTGCGACGTGTGAGGACCAGCCAGACATCGGCTGCTGCTTTTCGCGTCCGTTTACATAAAGCAGTGGCGGATGGACGAGCGAGCGACACGCACTCGGGCTGAGCATTAGTACGAGCACGCCGTTCTCCCCAGCTCCGTCGGCCAGTCCCGAGCGACTCCATCGCCCAAGTCCGCGTCTGTTTGCGAATGTCCCGCTCTGCTCAGACGCTTCCACACAGCACAGCAGTAGCAGGCTGAACTTTGATGGCGTCCACCTCCGTCTCAGACTTCGTCGCGCTCTTCTACCGCCAGTTCAGCGACGGTGTCGTGGCGCCAGCGCTCCAGCTCCCCCCCCCTCAACAGTACTGCCACAGGCCATAAGCGACAGACTCGAGCAGCATGCACTGACGTTCGAGGCGCTCCCAGGACTGCTGCAGCGCGCTGTGCTCTGGGACGCAGGGCTACTGCTCTCTGGGGGTAGTGACGATGACGACGCGAGGGACCAGCTCGTGCAAATCTGGACGCGCTGCGACAGCTCCATGGCCGACATTGCGATCCACCGGCAAGAGCTCACCCGGGGCTCGTCTTCTTCATCTTCGTCGTCGTGTGAGGTCACCACGTGCTCATCAAGAGAGGGGCGCTGGACTGATTTCATTGGGAGCTGCGATGACCCAAGGTCTATACAGCCGCTGATCAGGTGCGCGGTGGCATCTGGAGCAAATCTCGCACAAGCGCTCTCAAATGCGTCGCTCTGGTCGCACGAGAGCTCTATCGACCTGGAGTCACGCGTGCCCAGCTTCTCTGTCTATAGACAAGCAAGGAGAACACAGCACGGCGTAGAGTCGAGAAATGCAGAAGGCGCTGAGGGTGTGGATGGCGGCGCTGGCGACGTGACTGCCCTGTATACCATCCACACTGCACGCGGCCCAAGCTCAGATTCTTGCCCGCAGTCTCTGATTATCCCATGTCTAGCGCTTGAATCTGCAACGCAAGGTGATGGCAACCAACGATGGTGTCCACCGCAGAGCCATCTGCAACTCGAGACCTGGCTCAAAGAGTACGCTGCAACTTCAGCCACAACTACGAGCTCCTCAGGATTCTCGTGGACACCATCCAAGGTCATCGACATCACGCTCGCCGAGTCTCGAATCACCGCAGGAACAGCCGATTACCCTGTCACCAGCACCGTCGACACGCTCACGAGCCAGGACGACCCCATCGCGATGTCGGTCGACCTCGTGCGCCACTACTTCCGTCTGCACGCGCGCGGCGGGAGCCTGTCACTGAAGCTCGACGGCGACGTGCCCGCGGAGATCCTCGCGCGCCTCGAGCCGTACCAGCTCACGTTCCACGACCTCTCGGGTCTGCTGCAGTACGCGCTCATCTGGGACTCGGGCTACGCGCTGACGGTCGACATCCACGGCAAGACGCGGCTCGTGGAGATCAAGGTCAAGTGCGGCCTGCGCATGGCCGACATCGCGCTCAATGTAGCCTACTACACGTCCGTCGGCTGCTCCTACGACGACTGCTCGACCACGAACGCCACGAGCAACGTGACGCTGTACTCGTACCGCGCGCCAAAGTCCTGCAAGATCGAGCAGCTCGAGCGCGTGAGCTTGTGTGCCGTGGCGCCAATCGCTACCAGTGACGCGTCGACGGCCATACTCACCAGCAAGGATGACTCGTCGCTCTGGGCGATCGGGGACCTGAGCAGCACGAGCCGCGACACCGTGCCTCGGATGCGCGTGACGCGCCGCCTCGTGAACGCCAGCACGATCTACACGATCGACACGAGCGAGGGCGATGTGGCGATCGGCCAGTGCCCATTGCGTCCGGCGATCACGGTCCCCTGCATATCGTACGACAAGGTCGCGCGCCAGAGCGAGTGGTGCCGACCGGTGCAGGGCGACCTCGTGACGGCCTGGATCGCCGACGAGGAGCGCCAGTACATGGCGCTGATCAACCTCATCGTGCTCGCGGGTGCCGTGCTACTGGCCGTGGCCATGGACCTCTTCATCGACCGCAAGCCGCGCAGCATCCGCATGGCGGCCATCGGCCCTGCCGCCCCGTCCTTCGACAGTGCCGACATGGACGTGACTGAGCAGTCCGTGCAGCAGAGCGTCGTCTCCGGATGGTCCAGCACGCGGTCGTCCACCGGCCGGTGACCTGAAGGGCAGGTCTTCAGGTAGCATGGGTAAATCAGTCGGACCACTCAACCAGCCATTCAAGCAAGCAACAACACACACGTCAGGTAAACACAGAGCAATATATTAGGTTCTACTTGCTGGTAGCGCAAGTGCTCTAAGCTTGTCTTCCATCCAAGCCTCACAAGGCATTGCCTACGAGGCATCAATCACGCTCCGCGTGGCGGGGAAGTCCTCCGCAGCCTCGCTGGACGCCGCGTAGACCATCATGCCGCCGCCGCCGCTCTTGCGCGCGAAGGCGTTCCACGTGGCGACCACGGCGTCGCTCGGGCCGGGGCCGTAGGCGCAGGACTTTTGTGTACAGATACCGATCGTAGCCTTGGAGAAGTCCCCGCCGAGCTGCGCCTGCCAGTCCACGAAGGTCGAGTTAAGCGCCTTCTCGTAGATCGCGGCGGCCGCATCCGCGTTCTGGTTCACGTTGTAGGCCATGATGTTGACCCAGTCCACGTGCGGCAGCACATCTTTCGGGAAGCACCGCGAGTACGCCGCGTAGGCCGAGTTGGTGCAGTAGGACGGCTCGCCCTCGTTAAAGTACGCGTCGTAGGCCAACACGAGCTTGCTGTCGTACTTGCGCAGCGCCGCGCTCGTCGCCTTGACGAACGCCACTACGCGCGTGGCGTCAAAGTCGGCGCCGACCGTCTCGTCGTCGATGTCGAGGCCGTCGAAGTCGAACTTCTTGACGAGCGCCACGGCCGACTCTGCAAACGCGCTGGCGTCCGTCACGGCCGAGAGGTTCTTGTTGTTCGTCGACCCGCCGATGCTGCCGAGCGACTGGATGCACTTGCTGTAGACAAGCAATGGCCACCAGACAATCGTGTTAGGACATAGCCTCATATCGAAGAGCTCGATGCAAATACAATCTCTTCATACCTTCGCAGCGACTTGACGCAGCTCTTGATGTACGCGTCGCTGTTCTGATACGAGGGCACGACGACGCCGTCGGCCACGAGCGCGAAGCCCCAGACGATGTGCGTCACCCCCACGGGCACCTTCTCGCAGCCGTCCACCTCGCTCTGCCAGAACACAACGGTACGCTCGGAAGGTGAGATGGTCGGACACGTCGACGGTCTCTCATCGCTAGCTGTAGTGGTGGCGCCGCTACTCGTAGTGCCATTGCTACCGCTAGTACCAGTGCTAGTAGAACTACCGCTGGCTTTACTCGCGCCGTTCGTCGTGGCAGTGGAGTTCTGGCCGCTCGCCGCGGCTCCAGAAGTATTGCTGCTGCTGTCCTCTTTGTTGCTGTTCGCATGCAGCGTCACCGCGACGATCGTGATAATTGCACCGAGTATGAACACTGCAAACGTATACAAACGGGTGCATCACAGTCAGCTCCCGCACAACCATCGAGACAAATAGCCCCGCCACTTACATGCGACGAGCGGCAGGAAGCGCTTGGCGCGCTTGCTGCGCGGGGGCTTGTGCGAGCCGCTGTAGGGCTCGTAGTCGTCACTGCTCGCGTGCATGTAGTAGCTCTCGTCGCACGCGATGCCGTTGCCGCCGCTGGCATTCGTGACGCCTCCGCCATGACCGCCACTTCGGTACGGATCCACTGGACGGCTCATCGGTTGAGAGAGAGAGAGAGAGAGAGAGAGAGAGAGAAGACCAAGCTTTGGTGGCGCTCGAGAAGACGCGTGTGCGGCGAGTGACGGAAGCGCGAATGGCCGCTTGCGTCCACGCGCCTTGCCCTTCACTTCACTTCAGCCAGCCGCTTGCTTTTCATGCCGTTTCTTTCAGCAGCCATTTTGAAATTTGAAGAGCGCTTTCTTTTGCTCTCTCCCGCGAGAATACATGTTAGAGGCAACACTTTGTTACGAGTGACATAGCAAATGACCTCAGAAAGGGGTGTACCGAAAGAGAGATGCTATAGTACGCGATCCATGTGGATGCCGAAATCTGTGACTCACGCTTCCTTCTCTCTTTATGCGTTACGGCCTGCCGCTGCTTCGCTGCTGAGAGCCAACGATGTCTCTGCTGCTGATGCTGCCGCTGTTCTCCATTCGCTCCTCATCGCCACCGCCATCATCACCACCATCACCACCATCGAGCAGTGCCTGCGCGCCGGCATTC
>JAASFQ010000524.1:0-20276 GCA_023333845.1 Globisporangium polare | reverse complement strand
GCAGGTGACAACGTACTACTGCGGCCAGTTCTCCATGCACGCCTGCGCCTGGATGCTCACGAACTTGACGTCGCGGTGCCTCTTCGCGACCGCACTGAGCACGTTGTCCATGAGCTTGCACTCCTCGAGCGCGTCGTCCCACAGGTACGCGATGACCCAGTTCTCCTTGCTGCAGTCAGTCACCTCGCGCGTCCACTCGTCCTTGGCGATCGGCTGCACGTCCCCGAACTTGCTGCGCTCCATCATCGCGCGCATCTCGGCAATGCGGCGCTCTCTATCGCCATTAATAAGCATATCGTGAGTCAGACTGAAGCCTTCATGCGCGAAGGTCTCGTACGGCGTACCGGATGCGCTGCAGCTCCGAGTCGTCGTCGTAGTCGTCCTGTCGATTCGCACGCAAGTCATAACGCACACACCGGAAGTTAGACCACATCACGCCAACGCCTTCCAGCGCAGCCATAGCTGCTGGGATGGAGTTCGGCAAGGCAGACCCACGGTTGTTATTGAGAGCGTAAAGTTACCTCCATCTCGTCGAGCTCGTCGAGCGTGGCATCCTCGCGCGGGTCGTACTGCTCGTCGTCGGACTCCTCCTCCTCCTCCTGCACCTTGGTCTTGGGCGCGAGGATGCCCTTCTTCACGAGGATGTCCTCCCACTCGGTGGTCTCGCCCGTGGGCGCGTAGAACTTGCTGCCGCGGTCCATTTTCTCTGTCGGGCGGCTTGCTTGCTTGCTTCGGTGGCTTCTTCTCGGATTGTGTCGCAACAGAGAGAGGGCGTCAACCCACAACCCGATGAAAATGCGGCCGCACGAACTGTCACGTGGGCCACACCATTATTACAAGGAGATTGCATTCGCTGAAAACGTTTCTGGATTCGAGACAATGCGATTTGATAAAAGCAATAATTCGTTTGAGCGGATGTGGGCCACGCCTTTTAAGGCCGCCTTGCCTTCACTATTGCTTAAAGGAATGTGGGACACCTCATTCCAGGGACCTCCCGCCAATTCCGAAACGTTTTGGCGCCAAGAAAGGCTGCTGATGCCGAAAAAGCTCGCAAAACAAAAGCAGCTCGCGGCGGTCGAAGCACGGACGCATCACAAGCAAGCCGCTCGCGCGTGAACAACTCCTTATCCGCGCTGCAGCCATGGAGACCATGAAGGAGGTCACGGTCAACATCAACGGCATGGGCAGCATGGTGCTCTTCCAGGCCAAGCGCGCGCTCAAGGACGAGGCGCAAACCGGGCACGACATCGTCGTCACCAGCGGAGAAGACGGCGTCGTGTACCTGACCGACCTGAACACCGAGACCGTCGTGTCCGAGAGCGTGATCTGCGACGGAGCAGTGCCGTCCTGCGCCGTGACGCCCGAGCAGACGCAGTTGCTCATCGTGCAAGAAGAAGAGAACTCGTTGTACAGCTACTCGATGCCCTCGAGCGGCGGCGCGCAGATGGACAAGCTGCTGTTCCGCTCCACTGTCGTGATTCGCCAGGTCGTGTGTTCGGAAAAGTATATCGCTATTGCGGACGAGGAGGCGAAAGTGAAGGTACTGCTGCGGTCTGCGACGGACCAGGTGATCTCAATCGACGGCCATGAGCACGGCATCAAGAGCGTTGCGATTGACCCACAGGAAGAATTCATTTGCTCGTCGAGTGAGGATAGCACCGTCCGCGTATTCCAGCTCGATGCGGAGAAGATGAAGGCGGATGAGAAAGCAGTGTTCAAGGTTCAGTACAAAGACATCAAGGACGACGAAGTGCTCTGTCGCTGTGCGTGGCAGCGAGGCGACAACAGCAGCTTGCTCGCTGTGCCAGTGAACCAGGGCGTGATTGAGCTCTTCGACCGTTCATCTTGGAAGAGCACTGGGCAGCTGCTACTCCCCATCGGCAAGAGCATCAGCTCCGACATCAACATCGTGGCGTTCTCTCCCAATGGGATGTACGTGGCGGCGGCGACGCTGGCGAAGCAGGTGTTCATCTGGTCGGTGCTGACGAAAGAGGTCGTGCGCTCGTTCAAATTGGACTACGCGGTGCTGTCGGTCGAGTGGGCGATCTCGCAGAACGCGCTCGTGGCTCTCCACGCCGGCGGCAAGTTCGGCTTCGTGAAGGACGTCATCCCAATGGGCCGAACGCCTCCACAGGTCTTCCGCATCGCTGCTGCAACTGCTGCGGCAGCATCCAACGGTGCAGAGAAATCACAGACCACGCAGCCAAAGGAGAAGAGGGCGAAGAAGATGAACGTATCGTCCTTCATCGACGGCGAAGATAACGCCAGCGCTGATGCCGACGGGGAAGATGAAGCCGAGGAGGACGACAATGAGACTCGAGTCGAGGCGATCAAGGCGAGCTTCGGCTTTGGCCAGGCGGCAGCGAACAACGCTGCTTCCCAGTTTGACGATGACCCCGCTGGCAAGCGTGACGACGAGTTCGCAGCGTACGGCCACAGCAAGAGCGGGTCTCTCGCCAGTTCGTCGACCTCAATTGGGGTCTCGGCGTTCCGAACGATCACCGAGCCATTTCAGTCCGGCAGCGTCAAGGACGGCGCCGTGTGCCTGCTGGCGTGGACACCCGTGGGTGAGATCGAGACGATCCGCGGCGCGAATCTGAGCGAGAACCTCGTCAAGGTCGAGTTCGCAGACAAGTCGCGCCGCGGGTTCAAGTTCAGCGACAACTACATGTTCTCCATGGCGAGTCTGGACGACCACGGCGCATTCTTCGGCGTCCCGCGTCGCGCGCGCGAAGAATGGGAGGACGACGCGGCAATGGGCGGAGATGGCAACATCATCAACAGCTTCGTGTTCTACCGGCCGTTTGAGTCGTGGGCGAACAACAGCTCGTGGCACCTGGACCTGCCCGAGGGTGAGGACGCCGAGTGCGTGGCCGCCGCGCGCGAGTTCTGCGCCGTGGCCACGTCGCTGCACTGCCTACGCATCTACACGACGAGCGGCATCGCGTACGCGCTGCTGCGGCTGCCGGGGCGCATCGTGACCATGACGGCGAAGGACTCGCGCCTGGCGATCGTGTACCAGGGCGTGTGCGGGACGCTCGAGTTCCAGCTGCTGCACGTGCGCGTGGATTCTTCGGCGCAGCGCGTGAAGCTGCTGGCCAGTGGTGCTTTGCCGCTCTCGCCGCCGCCCGCCGACGTATTTGCGTCCCACAAGGAGAACGAGCTGGCGCGCGAGGACATCGCGCAGTGGTCGACGCTCGCGTGGCTGGGCTTTGACGACCGCCTCATCCTCTACGCGGTGGACTCGCTCGGCTGCGTGCAGGCGCTCTCGGAGAGCGTCGGCTGGAACTGGTTCCCCATCGGCTGCGTCGGCAACGCGCTCAACAAGAAGCCCGCCGACCGCACGGGCGTCTTCACGCTTGGCATCGTGAACGAGTCGCTGCTCTACTTCCCGCTGGAGAAGGGGGTGCGCGCACCCAAGCTGCGTGGCAAGCACCGCCCTGTCCCGCTCACCTTCGTGCTGCGCAACGCGTCGTTCCCAAAGACCACTGGCAGCGGTGGCTCGAAGAAGACGGAGCAGGTTGCGAATGTGATGTGGCAGAACGTGCGTCTATTTGGACTCGAGGCTTCGCTTGAAAATGGAGGCTGTGAGGATGACGGCCAGCTGGTGCAGGAGCAGGCCGAGATGGACAAGGCGCTGATCCTGATGATGAAAACCGCGTGCGCCAACGACGAGCCGGCGCGCGTGCTGGACCTGGCCAAGTGCCTGCACCTGGAGAAGTCCCACCAGATCGCGCAGAAGCTCGCGATTCACTTTGGTCTGCGCCAGCTTCAAAACGAGCTCTACCAGCTCTACTACGTCAAGTTCGAGCAGCCGCAGCAGGTGCAAGACGAGGAAGTTCCGGTGTTCCGCTCGCAATCCCAGTCGCAGTACCAAGCGTCTGCACCGACACCGCCAACACAACCACAGGAGCCGCTGCGCGCGAGTCTGCAGAGCAAGGCGCTGTTGAGTCGACGAGCAGCTCCAGCTCCACAAGAGCAGCACGAGAGCGCGGACGCCGAGTCGGAGTGCGACTCGGCGCAGGAGATCGAGGAGTCCGAGCGCGCGCCGTCTGCGAGCTCATCGTCGTTCTTCTCCAAGCCAGGAGGTTCGTCCTCAGCGGCAGCAGCAGCACCAGTGGCGAGACCAGTCGTGGAGCGCTCGGTGGCCCCTGCGAACCCGTTCCTCAAGAAGCCTGCCGCCGCCGCCGCCGCCACTGATGCCGATACCAAGAAGTCGGGGCTGAGCCGATTAGCCAAGTTCACGTCCCCGCCGCCGGCCAAGAAGCGCAAGGGCGGGTGGAAGTGAGCGGACGCACAGCAGAGCAGATTAGGTGACAATGTGTGGCTCTTCATATCAACTGGGCTGGTCGGCTCTTCGGTTGTCCGTCAATGGCTCCCCTTTGAAGTGAAGGCTGACAACAGCCCTGGGCTGTAAATACAAATTCGATCTGCGCATGGATCCGCTGCGACGCATGTCCGCAAGATAGCAACAGCGGATCGCGGTGCGCACGAACGCAGCCGCCTTCGTCTTCTCGTCCAGCGTCTTTTCGAGAGCAAGCGAACGGGAGAGTCGCGACCGAGGCCAAGCGACGCCCAGTGATGAACAGCGCAGCACGCGCAACTTTTTCAACAATTCTTTCCGATCATTTTCAGTATTTTCTTCGGACGAAAAGTCAGTCGAAAAGTGACCGTTGAGCTTGTACAGAGAGAGCGCTTTGGAGGAGAGAGCAGATCTCAGCAGATGCGCACGCCACACGATGCAAAAGGTGGCGTCGCAGAGGGATCGCCATCGAGCCTCCATCTCCACTCTCCTTCTGAGTCAAGAGAGAGGAAAGTGCTCGTGATGCGTCTTCGAGGAGAGCGCGAGCCCTTGATGCGTCTTTTCGTGGAGCTGATGGGCGCGTGTCTTGTATAGAGGGTTTACCAAAAGGACAGCAGAAAGGTGTGGCGGAGTCAATCTTTTCTTCACGCAAGACGTGATGATTTATCCGAAAACCGTGCCATTTTCGTGGAGTCGTGCCTCTCGCGCCAGTTGACAGAAGATCTTGCGCGGAATCTAACGAAAGAGTGGAGACCGCTCAGCCCGCCCGGCGCGTTGTCTCCCCCGACAGCACCCACTGGAAGGAAGATGGAAGGAAGCCGCGACACAAAACCTGCGGATGGCGCTTGGTGGCGGCAGGCAGGTTTCTTTCTCCCCCTTTGCGTGCTTCGCGCGTGAGCAACAACGCGCTCCCAGCTGCAAGCACCTTTGCACTGCTTGCAGCAACATTTGCGGGGCGAGCGACGGGGCCTCCTCTATTCAAGGACGACCAATTCCCTCTTTGCAAGCCCCAGAGCAACGTTCAGCGCGTCGGCAGAATATAGAAAGGCGCGACTTGGGACAGTCAGCCAAACCATCTCCATAAAAGAGCCAACATGCGATGCGCCATTTTGCCATTTTGACCTCCGGTAACCGGAAGTGCACTCGGCGCAATGTATCGGCTGCTAAATGGGCTATTTCGCTCGAGTCTGAATGCATTTTCGTATCGTACAGGTTTGCGACTATAAGCGGACACGGGAATGCTGTCTCACTGTACATGTGTTAATATACGGCTCGCGCGGCCTGTCGCCGAGCGTCATGGAGAGAGCCTTGCATTGCCCGTATCTCCATCCTCACTCTGTCCAGCAGCAGGTTTTGCCGTTCGTCTCATCCTCTCGAGCGAGAGTCGAGTGCGAGCGTCAGAATTCGTGGCGCCGGAGCGCGCGCGCGCGTGTGTCTGTGTGTGCAGCGCGTCGATCGTACTTTCGCGTCGCACCCGCCGGTCGTTCACTCGCCCATTCGCTGTCCTTCCAGCTTCTCGCCCCCTCCCCCAACAACAACAAGTGGATCTTTCGTTCGGGCGGCGGCACTGGAAGAAGCGGCCTCTACGCGCAGAAACCGACTCCCGAAAGCCTTCCTTCACCGCAAGCCGTCGCCGTCGTTCGTATCACTCTTCTCATTTCCTTTCATCATCGGAAGCCCCAAGACAACACAGCGCGCGCGCCTCGTGTGACGGAGTGCGAGCGGACGAAGAGGACGACGACAACGACGCATCGACAGACAGCATACGTCAGTCAGTCAGTCAGTCAGTAGCGCACGACGAGCGAGTTCATCACGCCCCCGCACCCTCCAAGCGACATTTCGCGATCTGCAGGCGGCTGGCGCTTTTTCCAGAGGCGACGAGCTATTCCGTACGTGAAGCTGCTGGCTTGGCGGTGGGTGAACGAAGCCATCGGGTCGGTAGTTAATCGAAGGACCGCCCAGCGATTCGCTTCATTTTTCCTACAGCAGAACCAGCGGCTACCGTGACCCAAGCATGAAGACGACGACGACGAGAGCGAGATCGTTCAGCGGCAACGACAGCCAGCGTGGCGAGGTGGGGCTGAGAAGCTGGCACGCGCCGGCCGCTCGGACTCAATACGTTAACCGTCAGCGACAACAGCAGACGCCTCAGCCTCAGCAGCCAGCCACGCGCACGCCCCGCGCGCCAAAGCGCTGGCACAGCGAAGACAACAGCGTCTTGCGGACGCAGGTCGTGGAGAAGCTGTGCACGCTCTTCCCAGCGCTCGAGAGTGCCAACCTGAACACTCCACCAGCAGCAGCAGCAGCAGCAGCGACGACTGCGTCCGTGGTGCAGCGCCTCGAGTGGATGCTGTATAACGCAGCCCACTCGCGCAACGAGTACGCGAACCACTGCAGCCTGGAACGCCGCGTGCAGGCGCTCGTGACGCAGCAGCTGGGCACAGGACAGAGCCAACAGAGCAGCCCAACTGCTTCAAGCACTGTCTCGACTGGTTTCACGAAACCAGAGCCAACAGAAATCGCGAAATCGACTCCAGGCTGCCAGCGCCAGAGCTGCGCAAAGCGCCCGCGCCGCGCGTCGCTCAGTAGTTTGTCGTTCGAGGACACGGCTGCTCTCGCAGGACGGAGGTTCGCGAGTTTCAAGCGCCAGCGACAGGAGTCCGCCGTCCATGGTGGTGATGTGAGCAGCTTCCATTTTGCAGCTAGAGGTCTACAAGCACCAGCAGCAGATATTAGCACGGACGACACCAGCTCGCTGTTCCTGAACGACGCGCTGGACCTGGTCTCGCAGGTGTTTCAATTTCTCGACGGAGACGAGGTGTTGCGCGCGCGGTCGGTCAACCGTTTCCTCGCCGCCCATTCGCCCAGCATGGTGCACTCGCTCACGCTCGACGCGCGGAGACTGTCGATGCAACCCAGTTCAGTAGCTGGCAACCGCCTCACCAAGCTGCTCATCAGGTGCACGAACCTTCGCAGATTGGTGGTGACGAACAGCCGGAACGCGAACTGCACGCTGTCGGATCTTCCTCGCGGCTACGGCGTTCTGGTCAGCAACAGTAGAGCTACTCAACAGATTAAACAAGTGCACGGCTACGAAATCCTGGCCCAGGTCACCGCGGCGTTCCACCAGAATGCGTGCATGTCGCTCGAGACGCTCGAGTTGCGCGCGCCTTTCGAGTTCGCCACCGAGAGCGACACGATCCTCGAGTGTCTGCGCTCGCTCGCGCTCAGAAGCACCAGCTTTTCCAGCGGAGAGTCACCACACAAGCCAGCAACAGCGACGCTCAAGCACCTGATCTTGGACTCGACGTTCCTGGGCGACGTCCGGGTCCAGCAACTGGCGACGCTGCTGGAGATCTCGTCTCCGTATTTCCAGAGCCTCCAGACGCTCGTGCTGCGCGGGAACTTTGCTGGAGAAGCTGGATGTCAGTCTTTGTTCCAGTCGCTTCACAACTGCCCGCGGCTTGAGGAGCTCGACATGAGCGGGAATATCCTGACAGACATCGACGCGATGGCTCTCGCGGACGCACTGGAGCACGTTGACTCGGCATTACCAGTCCATGGGAAACTCTTCCTCCAGCCCTTCTCGCTGCTTCAGAAGGTGACGCTGCACGAGAACTACATCGGCATGGACGGCTTCTACGCGCTCTCGAGCGCCATCTGCACGCGCCTGCTGGAGATGAGCGACGAGGAAATGGACGCGCGTGGCGACGACGCGAGCCTAATCCAAGTGCGCTGCGAGAGGAACTGCGCGCCGCTGAAGAAGGCGTCACGCCTGTTCCTCTTCTAGGTGGTGACAGAGACGAAGTCGGAAAATTGGACGAGAAAGAAAGCATTGGCTCTCGAAATACAACAACGCTCGGAAATAAATAGCCCACACACGCCCCTGCACTGTTGACCCGAATGACAAAAAATGGTAGTGTTCAGTGCATGCCATTCCCCACAGCTGCTTGCCCATGGTGCGCACTCGCTGATAGTCGCATGCCTTGGTGACAAAGGACAATGGTGGTGCCTTCATGAACGCGGGATTGCAAGCGTGATTCTGACCGAAATCTTCCAGTATGGACGCTGAGGAGCGGCGGTCGCTGGAGGCCGAGCTCGCGGCGGAACTCGCCGGGCTCTCAGATGTCGTCGACGACAATGACGACGATGGCGACGAGCTTGAAGCTGTGCACCATGGAGACAACGCACGAGAAACGACGAGTAGCCCGGGTATCAGTGGAGGCGAGAGCGCGTTCGTGCGGCTGGACTTGGACCGACTGCTGCGCCAACTTGCGTCTTCAGACCAGGATGCCCACAAGCAACGGACCCAGCAATCCTCTGGGGTACGCGGCGATGGTGATGGCGAGACGATGTCGTCGTGGGGACTGCTGCTCGCGAGCGTGCAGACGAGCGACGCCGAGTTTTTCCAGTTCATTCGGCAGGATCTGCACGACATCCAGACGACGATCTTGACTTCTCCGACCGACTCGAACGCGACTTCGAGCCCAGCTTCAAAGGCAGATCTCGCGCAGTGTGAAGCAAACTCTACGCAGAAATCGGGCTACGGCGATCCGGCAGCTTCAGCACTGGCTTCGCCGCTGACAATTTCCGAAATTGGCTCACCAGCAATCGAAAATGGTGTGGGCAACGACAAGTCCGAGCAAATCCAGGCATCCGATGGTGATCCTGAGCCGAAGTCTCGAGGACTGTTTGTCCCAAGCGATGACTCAGCCATGCTTGTTGCTCGTCCATGGAGCCCGGCCCGTGATTCTGACAGAGTTGCCCCAGAAGACCGGGTCAGCAAACGACGAGAACTACCAGAGTCAAGCCAAGGCGACGTATCAATTCCATCTGCTCTTCAACCTGAACCTCTCGAGCTGTCAGTCCGAGACGAAGAATCGCAGCTTCTCCTCGACCAAGCAAGGCAGAATCAGCTGCAGCTCATCCAAGAGCAGCACCTGACTCGACAGCGGCAATTGCAGAGAACCCAGGAGGCTCGGCAGCTGGAACAGGAGGCCATCGCTCGTCAGATTCAGGAGATGGAAATGCGATTCGCTGAGGAAGAAGAGAAGCAGACGCGACGCGAAGTGGAGCAACGACAGGCGAAGGAGCGCCTTGCGATGCAGAAAGAGGAAGTGCTGATGCGCAAATGCGTCTCCGAAGCCCAACGACTCGGAGAAACGGAGCAGATGGTCCTGGAAGAGCGGATATCGCGCGTCTGCCATGACTTTTCACGAGAAGAGCAACGAAATCGAGAGCGAGAGCGGTTGGCGATGGCTTCCGAGGAAGCTCTCGAGTGGAAACGCGTGCGCTTTGAAGCCGAGAAGCGGCGGCGAGAGCGGCTCATGGAGGAGAAGTGCGTTTTGCGGCGCAGGTTCAACACTGTGGTGTTCCAACTGCTCGCGAATCACGAAGCCAAAGTCGCTGAGCAGAAGAAACAAGAGGACGCGACCAAGAAGAGAGAAGCACGCGAGCTGACTCTCATGCGCAGTGAAGAGCTCTCGCAGCATCGAGTATTCGTTCAGCGAAGAGCCCTTAAGGAAGAGCGGAATCGGAACAGAGAGCGTGAGGTGATGGCGCATGAGGACGCGTTCTCCCGAGTCTGGGCTGCGGAAATGGCTCAGCAAATGAACAAAGAGCGACTGGCAATGGAGCGAGAAGACCGACTGGCGACAGATATCCGATCAGCAGCTGAGAAGCGCCAACAGGACGTGAACCGTCTGCTGATGGCGAGAGAGGAAGAGCGCTCTCGCATGGCGCAGGTGCTTGAAATCCAACGGGAGCACTTACGAGTCAGGCGACAAGAGGCCTGCCGACGGATCCTTGTGCATCGCAAGCGTGTAGCGCTCTTGGGACTCGCGTGGGGCACGTGGCAGTGTGTCGTAGCTGATGAGATGGAGGTCGTGTTGCGGATCCAGAGGTGCTACCGAACGTACATGCGGCATCGGCGAATACACGAGTGTGAAGACGAGGGTGAGACTACACCTGAGTACGCCTCAGAGGAGGTCGCCGCCGCTGCAGCAATGGTCGTGCAGTCGATGTTTCGCGGCTTTTCGATCCGGCGCAAGTTCGCAAACGCGCTGGAGATGGCGCAGCTTGTTGGAGGAGTTGACGAGCTCGAGTTTGGGGAAGTGAACTTGGATGATCTGATCCAGATGCCGCCGGAGCTTGAGGATGGCTGGGAGAACCCTGTGCTGCCAGCTTCAAGGTGCTACCAACAGCAGAGTGTGGCTTCAGTCATGAACCAGTTTGATGGAGAAGAAGGACCTGAGAGTGGCGATTACGAAGATCCAGAGCAGCCCGAGTATGAAAACTACGCCCCCGTGGTAGACTCAGCCATGGACCGAGTAACACGTGGAGGCGGTGGGTTTCAGTACGCCAACGGTGCCGCGACATCACAGCTCCTCCCACTCGAAGACTCGACACCACCCGCACCAGCTCCTCCGGCGAGCTTGGCGTCGAATCTGTGGGACAAGATGCGCAAGATGAAGCAGAAGCAGCGCCACGCGGCGGAAGAGCGCTCGCGGGAGCAGGATCCGACGTACCGCCTGCAGAAACTCATGAGCAAGGGCAACAAGAAGCCTCCGCAACAATCGACTAAGGCCACAAGCAACAACCACAATGGCAACCAAAGCCATGCTGCCCCCAATACCACAGCTTCGAATGCTCCGACGATCTCCTGGGGCTCGTCGAATAGCAATGGCGAGAAGAAGAAACCGAAGGTCAAACTGCCGTCCCTCGTCGAGCGACTTCGCAAGAAAACGGAGGCTGCGCGGTGATGGGTCAGTGAGTAAACTGCTGGGAAGTTGATATTCTCAGCAAGCCTGAAACCTCAGCGCTTTGCTAGCAGGAGCGACTCTTTCGTCTGCTTCATCATCATCACGAACACGTCAAAGTCCGCGGTGGCCACGAGGATCTCCGAGCACAGCACGATGCTCGACTGGCGGTCGTTCTCGTACGCGTGGCGCACCAGTCGGTAGAACTCCTTCACCGTCGACCCCTGCGAGACGATGTACGCTATTGACAAGGGAAGTAGAAGATATCAGCATGTGAGAGATTAACTCATCGTGGCTAAGAGAGAGATGCTAAGGCACCCTCATACCTTCCAGTTTGGTCTCAAAGAGCTCGAGGAACTGGTTGTAGATGTCCGTGTACTCGAGCTTCATCTCCTCGCTCTCGAGGTCGAAGTCGTGGCAGTGTGTCTCGGCGAACTGCTCGAAGGTCTGCGCGAACTCGTCGTCGTCAAAGAAGAACGCGATCACTTTGCTCACGATGTCGGCTCCGTCGTCGCCCGCGTCTTTGCTGTCGGTGGTGCCATCCTTCGCGTCCGCTTTCGCTGCTTTCTTGGGAGACAGGGCTTCCTTTGACTCGCTGCTGCCTGCAGGTTTCTTCTCGTCGAAGTCGACGTCGCTGCTGCTCTTGCTCTCACTGCTGGGCATGATGACGTCGGCGCTGCTTTGCTGCTTCTTCCCAGTGAAGGATGTGCAATGCGAACCAGGTCAGAGAAATGGTGGACTGCTCACCATTCTCGATATGTCAGCGACTCGGCTCGGATCCGTTTCAGAACTGCTTTGCTCTCTCCGTGATGATGAAACGGCATCGAGGAGATCAAATGCAAATGTGGAAATGAAGAGAGATCGTGCAAGAAGAGCGCTGTGTTTCTGACTCTTCAACACCATCAATCCAATGTTGTAGAAAGTCGCTTACGAATGCGATCCTCTTGATCTCCTCTGTTTCCTTCATCTTTATTCGAGCATGTCTGTCTGGATGTCAATTTGCATCACCGCCGTTCTCCACGTGTCTTCATTCTTTGACCGAGCCACACGCCGTTCTCTTCCGTCATCCTTCCATGGCTCTGTTGGTTATAGTTAGTGGACTGCGTCTACCTGAGACCGCAGCGTTTTGTTGGCGAACAGCGATTCTTACATTTCCTCATCCTGCGGCTCCGCGCCTTCTCCGGCAGCAAACTCCTCTTCGGTCGCGTACAAAATCTTGAAGACGCTCTGCGCAATCGGATCTGCGTCGGAACCTTCCGTGCCTTGCAGCAGGATCTCAATGTCGCGCAGCTTGCCAAAGTAGAAGTCACGCTCCTTCTCCAGACCTTCCACCTGTTGCACACACACAAGTTCGCCATCTTAGCTTGACCTGATTCAAACGCAGCAACGAAATCTCATGCACAAGAAGCAAACATACCGCCAGACGCAGCTCTCCGTTCTCATTCGTCAGGGTCTCATTGACACCAGTCAGCTCTTCCAGTTCGCGCTCCAACTCAGCGTTGCCAGCGGCCACGACAGGAGCAGCAGGAACCGCACCACCAGCGCTGCCCACTGGACGGCGGGTGGCGCCAACAGCACTCTTGGTACCAGTCGCGCCCACTCGAGATCCGCTAACTGGCGCTCCTGGTGGCTTCGCCGCTGCAGTGCGCGTGGCGCCGAGGGTCGACGCCGGCTTTCTTCTCGCTGCTGCTGCGGCAGTGGCACCAGCAGGCGTTGACAACGGCGCCGAGCCGCCACCGCTGCCACCAAACTTGCTGGTGTATAGTGCCCCGCCCTTGCCCTTCTCACGCACCGCGATCGCGTCGTACGGCTGACCGGACGCGTTGAGCTCGTAGAACTTCTTGAACCACTGCATGAACTCGAGGTTATCCTGGTACTTGCCGCGCACGAGGCGGTCCACTTCGATGTGCTTGTCGATCTTGAGGTTCGTGAAGCACTTCTGCAGCACCTTGTAGTTGTTGATGTACTCGTAGTCCTTGTTCGCGCTCCAGTCGACCTTGGACATGGGCACCTTGCCCGGGTACATCGAGTCGAGGATCATGCACGCGACGGCGCCCGTGCACGTCTGCTCCACTTTGCTCAGGCTCGTGCAGCAGATGCCGTTCACCCAGTCGAGGATCTCCTTGCGCCCGACAAAGTACGTGCCGTCCATCATCGCGATGTTCTGGTCCGCGGCCGCCATGGTTTTGCTTCAATTTGGAAGTTGCAGTGCGTTGCGTGTGCGAATTGAACTGCTCCAGAAAAAAAGAGTTTGTGCGGTCAATACGAATGCGTAAAAGGCGAGCAAGGGCGCATTCGAATCGTACGGATGCAGGGCGCTTACTGGTATGCGCGTGGAGACGTTCGCGCGGCTGCTGTGAGACACACGCGCGGGCGCTTCTTCTGCTTGGGGGAGTGCGGGCTTTCGACGACGACGACGACGACGGGGGCGGCTGTCGAGCGACTGACTGACTGTCGTTTCCCTTGAAACAAAGGAAGGCGTGGAAGCGACTGACGGCTCGATTCGCTACTGCCACATTCCAATGCTCGAGTATACACTCCCGTGTATAGTTTTGATCGGGATATACGCATGAAAGACACATTTTGACTGAGGGAGTTTGAGAGCAGATGGCTCCCAAAGTGAAGCATTCGGTGCCAGCAAGAGTGCATGTAGCTGCTGACGGTTCGATCGGAACCGCGGGTCAGGGAAATCTGGAGGTGAACCGCTGCCGAAACTGAGACCAGTGTTCGTTCGAGCGGATGGGTTGATCAGAATTGATTGGGGACGCGTGAAAAGCTCCGCACGACGGACGAGCTGCAATGGGGAAGAAAGCGAGCGGTGCGTTTGCCTATGCGCGTGCATGTCTGTGGTGAACTGGCGCACACGCATGGGCCACTAGCGCTCCGCGATGCGTGCGTGGAGCTCTTACTCACGTTGGGCTCGTATGCTCTCTCTCTCTCTCTCTCTCTGCAGGCGGCATCAAGGGCAAAGGCAAGAAGAATGGCGGCTCGCTGGGTGGAGGCGGCAGTGGCAGCGGCAGTGGCAGCGGCAAGCTGAAGAAGAACTCGCAGTTCAAGTCCCTCAAGAAGCAGCAGTACGTTGTGCGGTGTATTGACCATATTAGCTATTGCGTGTATCGTGTTGATGTGAGTTGCAGGAGCTGACTTGTCGAGCGCCTGTATGGTGTGGTGTCGTCACGCAGGACAGCAGTGGTCGCGGTTGAGAAGAAGAAGAAGCCCGGCAACAAGAAGAAGAACGGAGGCGGCAAAAGACCGATCAACGTGTCGGACGAAGTTCGCAACTTCAACGAGCGAATGGCCGGGCAGAAGAAGCGCAGCGAGGCGGTCAAGTACCAAGCGAAGAGCCTCAGCATCGCGCCGCCGACGTTTGTGGTCGCCGCGCCAACGTTCTCATTGTACGTTTGCCACTAGCTCGTTTGGCTTTGCTCTTCTGCTAACATGAGCTTTACTGGCACGTATCCACAGCGGAGCTCCACCGCCAGTGAAGGAGGTCGAAGGATTCCAGGGCTTTCTCACCACCATGACGGTACGCATTGCGCTCTTCTCCTACAACCGGCAAGCTGTACCGCTGCCAGATCGATGACACCCACTGAATGTTTCCCATTAATGTGCATACAAAAAAGGCTCCAAAAGACACCCGTGCTGACCCCGAAGCACGGCGCGTGAAGCCCGTGCACCCGGCGTACCAGGGCAGCAACGTGTTTGCGGTTCTCGAGGTAGACGACGAAGAGGAGCAGCTGCAGCAGCACCACCAGCGACTGCAACAGCAGCACCAGCAGCGACAGCAGCTGCTCCTTCAGCAACAGCAGCAGCAGGAGCAGCAGCGGCTCGCAGCCATGGCTGCTGCAGCCCAGCGACCGCCCCCGTTCCTGCAGCCAGCGACGTTCGCGTTCCAGGCGGCGACAGCAGCGCCGACTTTCCAGTTCACGCCCCAGGCGCCAGTGCGGACAGCAGTTGCAGTAGCAGTAGCAGCGGTGCCAAGCGCAGGTGACATCATTGACCCCGATTTATAGACGCGAGAGTCAGGAAGGCATACGATAGAGCGAGAGACAGCAGGGAGAGTGCATTTTTGGAACCAAGCACAGCATGAGCGAATATCCAGAGCACCAAGCTGGCTGCCATCTCATCGAGAACGGAAGAGAGTTTGTGACGCGTGACGATGCAGAGCAGCGCGATGATGATGATGTGGATGCGCGCGTTTGGCAGCAATTCCGTTTTTCGTGGCGCAATTTTTCGCGGGAGGTCGAGAACCAGAACACCCCTGCATACCTGTATGCATGCTAACGAGGTATGTGGGAAACCTCCTTCATGGAATACCGCGCTGTGGTTGAGCGCTATTACAAAACGCACATGTGTATCCAATTCCAGATATACAGCATCATAGAGTCTTGGGGGTTCTGCGCCTCTCCATCCCCTCCTCGCACGACATCCAGGGCGGCTCATCTGCCTCATGTCGCCCGAAGGTCGCGTGAAGCCCCTTTTTTCCAAAGGGCCGTTTTTCTTCTCAGCAAGAAGAGGAGGGTTTCACTTCGATACAAAAAAGCCCGAGAGAAGGAGGAAGGAATCAAGTGCGCCCACGCGAGCCAAGCCGACCGAGCGACCGAGCGACACGAGAGAGACTCGAGACCGCGTGTTCAAGCGCATTCTTCTTTCCCTCCTGCGTCCACAGCCCCCACATTACCACCCGAACGTCATATCTGCGTGTCCGACCAGCAGGCGCCCCCCCTGCGTAACGACACCAAAGCGCACGCACGCACGCACAGACGACCATTTTTGTGTGCGTTTCTGAACTTCGCGAGCCGACTGACGCACGCACTTTGTTTCCATATCCACACGCCACAAGCGGAAGAAGATCAGCATCGTTACGACAAGCGAAGCGCACCAGCTGAGAGGAGATTCAGTATTGATTAACGGGAGCAAAAAATGGGGAGCACGTCGAGCAAGGAGCACGACGCGAACCCGAGCGAGCTCGGCACGAACGCGAGCGGCGGCCAGTACCCGCTGCGCCACCACCCGCAGTATGGCAGCGGCGGCTCGCAGTCCACAGGAGGAGGAGGCGCCTCGCAGCATCAGTACCAGGACGGCAGCGGGTCGGGCGACGCGAACATGTACAACGCGAGCGGACACGACCCGTACTACACGCACCAGAAGGGCACGCATGCTTACCAGACGCAACAGCAGCGCATGTATCAGTCCCAGGAGACCGGTAGTAGCGCCGACCCGAAACGCGAGCTCATGTTCGAATCCGGACGCGGCGACGCGCACCACAGCGGCGGCATCGGCGGCAGTGGCAACGGCAGCAACGACGCGATGGACATCGACCCCCCGTCGTCGTCCTCCGACTTGTCGTTCATGTCCAACAGCCTGCCGACGTCGCAGCTCGACGGCAAAGGTGGCACCGGGTCGCTCGAGAGCGACAATGGACTCAGCAACAAGAGCGACGTCGTGCCGATGGTCTTCCGGTGGGAGCACGGCGGACGCAATGTGTACATCACAGGCACGTTCAACGGCTGGTCGAAGCAGTGTCCGATGCACCGGTCCGGTAACGACTTCACGTACATCGCGAACCTGACGCGAGGGAAGCACGCGTACAAGTTCGTGGTCGACGACGAGTGGCGCTTTGCACCCGATCAGCTCACGGTCGCGGACGTCGAGGGCAACGTGAACAACTTCGTGGACGTGTCGGATTTCACGCCGCTCTCAGACTTCGAGGGCAACGCGCACCACAACGACGAGAAGGACGAGAACGGCGAGAGCACATACGGGCGTTTCATCCCCGACATCGACGAGTACACGAAGGAGCCGCCGCCGCTCCCGCCGCACTTGCGACACATCATCTTAAATAAGGTGCGTTGCATATCCACTGGTGTGTGTGCCTTGTGAGGATGTTGTGCTAATGTTTGACCAACACTCGAGTGCTTGTGTCTTGTAGACGCCACCGACTGTGGACTCAAGACTGCTCCCCGTGCCGCAGCACGTGGCGCTCAACCACCTCTACTGCACAGCGATCAAGGACGGCATGATGGTGCTCGGGATCACAAATCGGTACAAGCAGAAGTTCGTCACGACCGTGTACTACAGTCTGATGCCCGGCGCCAATTAGGGCACTCGTCGTCACTGAATTACGCGCGCGAGTCGGTGAAGAAACACAAACGAACCCAGGGCTGTTCGAAATACGAGAGCTGAGCTGAGCGCCCACCATCTAGAGGCAACGCACACACTTGCAGCAGCCGCCCGACAGGTCGAAGGCTGCGCCAATCGTGGAGTGAGCCAAGATGGTCGGCATGAAAGTTCGCTGCTCGTGGAAGAAGGGCGGTTTTTATTATTTTTCAGGCAAGGAGGAGGAGGCATCGGAAGATTTTGGAGTCGTGCTGTGGCTGGACCGAGTGGGGAAGTGATGGTGAAATCGGCAGCAACGACGGATGCAAGTGTCCAGCACCAGGAAGTTGCCTGACTGTTCCCCGTGTTGGTCGACAACGATATCTCAGCTTGCAGCGAGAGACCTGCTTGGTTGCGCAGTAGCATCCGGGCGACGCAGAGAAGCTAAACAGCGACAGCACGGCCAACATGGCGAAGCGCGAACGATAAACACACAAACTAAAATCCATTCTCCACGCCACGAGCTTTTGCCAAATCGTCGTCACACACACGATCATCGCCAACGCACACATCCTCAGCAACACGATCCAATCAAAACAAATAAACACATCGTCATTATTTCTTTCCTCTCTCCTCCGACAGACCAATCGCACACTCGCTTCTTTGGCACGTTCGCTTCAAAACTGGTTCTTCATCGTGGTCGTCAGCCGCAGTAGCAGCGTTGCATTCTCTCGCTCTCATTCTTTGTGCTCGCTCCACCCGCGGGGTCGTGTCTGACCGGCTGTCTGGAGGCTGTCTTTCTACCGCAACACCATCCGCTCCTATGGGCCTGGTTCGTGCGTGAAGTGGCGTCCTAAACGTAGATCTCGGCCCAGAGGAAGAGGAAGAGCGAGCCGAAGCCCAGGAAGAAGGCGGCGACGATCGCCAGCAGCAGCTCGAGCAGCAGGTTCTTCTTCGGCGCGACGCCCTTGGTGAAGAAGAGCGAGAGGAACGTGAGTCCCGTCAGCAGGAACAGCACGGTCAGGTTGCCATAGTGGTCAGGGTTCACGGGGCTCGTGTACGGGATTTCCTGCAGTCGTCACGTACACATACACAGATAGAGAGGGCACGCTCATTAGAATGCTGTGCCACAGCGACGAGCTGTCCATGGGGGGCCCACAGCAAGCGCGTCGTACCATGGTGATCTCGGTCCGCTCTTGCGATATCTGCTGTGAAAGAGCTCTTTGCATGCTGCCACGCGGTGTATCTGTTTCTGGACGCAACACGCACCGTGAGAGACGCAATAGTATTTCACTTGATAGTGGCTCACTGTACTTCACAGCTTTTCATGTCCACAGCAGATGGACACACACACACACTCGACACTGCACAATTCGTTACCGGGTCGTAACAACGCGCACGAAGGACGAGCAGCAACCATCGAGCTCTCTCCCGACCTCAGAAGGCAGGAGAGGTCCAAGCAGAAGATCTGAATGAGCTGGACATCGACCTAAGGGTGAACTGGGGAGACAGAGTTTGTCGCAAGTTACAAAACCTGTGCGATCTTAGCAGCCGTCTGCCCTTATCTGTACACGTACGTCGTATTTGCTGTGCTGTCGTTGTGCTCCAGCTTTGCTGCTAACACGATGCGCTCCTCTTTCTTCGCCGTTGCGATCGCTCTCACGGGCTTCTTCATCGGACGACTCGTACAGAGGAACTCGAGAACGCGCGCGTGCCCTCGCTCATCGCACTGGAGGAGCGTGCTCACGTTGCAGCCCTCGCTCCTGTGCTCATGGAGGAACTTCACAATGTTCAAGTGGTCGTTGATCGCCGCGTGGTGCATCGCGTCGCTTGTGAACTGGAAATGCGAGTCGTGAACGTGGAAGAACTTGATGAGCTCCAGGAATCCGTTGGCCGCAGCTTTGTTCACAATGTCTGCACTCGAGACACACGCTGGGTCCAGCTCGTACAGGTACTTGACGTACTTGAGCCGCCTGAGCTCTGCGGCGAGCTGAAACGCAGGCTCGAGACTGGGATTTGAGCCTCGATGTTCGCACAAAAGCTGCAGCGTCTCGAATCGCGCGTTCTTGACTGCATCGGCAATTGTCCCACTGCTGCAGCCTTCGTACTGGTGCTCACGGAGATACTGCACGACCTCAAGGTGCCGATTCACCACGGCGCCATCCATCGCGGCGCTTGTACAGCGTTTGTATCGGTTCTCGTGCAGGAAGTGGACGACCTCGAGGTGGCCGTTGGCGGCCGCGCCGTCCATTGCGGCCTGGCTGCACGTGTCCAGTTTGGTTTCGTGCAGGAACTTGACGACCTCGAGATACCCCTTCACTGCAGCTTGGTCCATCGAACTGGGGCCGTAATTGCGATGGTAGTCAGCGCGGTGGCGGCACGGCGGGCGGTTCTCATGAAGGAACCTGACGACAGTGACGTGGCCGTTCGCTGCCGCCGCTTTGATGAGCTCGACCACGCAGCCGAAGGGTTCTTCGCGAGCCTCGTGCAAGTACTGGAGTAGCCCCAGTTGGCCGTTGCTCGCCGCGCCACTCACGATGTTGACTGAGAGGCGGTACCTGCGGCTCAGCAGCCACCTGATGACCTCCACGTCCCCCTGTGCGCCCAGCTCTCGGTCTTCCTCGCTGCAGTTGTTCCTATGGCGGTGGCGGGAGCCCGATGCGAAGCTGCCATGCACCCAGTCGAGCAGCGCCAAGTTCTTCGTGTGCGTGAGCGTGTAGGCAAAGATCCCAGAGAGCAGCTTCTGCAGCCGTTTACCCAGCACCGGGGTCTGTGAGAGCACGCGGAGCGCCTCGAGCGTCTGGATATCACCGGAGATGATCGCATTCTGCCACAGATCCATGTCCTCAGGCCCATTTTTGTATTTATCGTACGCGTCGCTGGCGCAAACGAGCTGCTGCTTGACCTGGTAGATGGAGAACGAGATGCCGGAGGAGAACGCCGTGATGGACGGCAGGAGGCTGCGGTTCGCGAGCACGCGGAGCGCCGCGTGGTCGGCACCAGCACTCATGGGAAGCGAGTGGATGGATGAAGCTGCTGCTGCGGACACGGCGGCAGTCGCGAGGAGAGCAGGGCGGAGCTGTGAGAAGGAACGCTGACTGAGTCAGTCGGGGACT
>JAASFQ010000523.1:0-20440 GCA_023333845.1 Globisporangium polare | reverse complement strand
TTCACGAACGACCCGGCGTCCAACACCAAGGCGTTCACGGCGGCGATGAAGGCGCAGACCACGTACGCGTCCATGCGCGCGCTCGTGGACGCCAAGGCGACGTTCATCAGCGGCATGGACAAGCAGTGCGGCGTGACGAGCCCCACCGGCGCCAAGCAGCCACTGCCAGACAAGTACGTCGAGTGGTCGCACAGCTCGACCGAGGGCTTCACCCCATCCCACCAGGGTCCGTGCGAGGTCTGGTGCGACGACAAGATGGCGTTCCAGGACGACAACTGTACGGCGGACTACACGACGGCCCCCGCCAAGCTCCCGTACGACAAGACCAAGTGCACGGGCGCCAGCATGCTCAAGATCTACTGGCTCGCGCTCCACTCGTCCACGTGGCAGGCGTACATCAACTGCGCGCCTCTGGAGGGCGGCTCCTCGAGCTCGTCGAGCAGCACCACGCCAAGCGTGACCCCGACCAGCACTACCAAGGCGCCGTCTGCCACCACCACGGCCCCAGCGGCCTCGTCCGACAGCGAGTACAACACGACCCCAGCGCCAGCGACCACCACGTCGAAGCCAGCGACCACCACGTCGAAGCCAGCGGCTTCCGGCTCGGAGGATTGTGACGACGACCTCGATATCAAGGACTCCAAGTCCGGCTCGGTCGGTGCTGATGAGGACTGCGACGGTAGCCTCGACATCGCCGGCTCGGACGACTGTGACGACGACCTGGACATTGCCGACACGAAGGCCCCATCCGCTGCTTCGTCTCCATCGGCCGCTACCACCACTGCTCCAGCTTCGTCTGGTTCGGCGACCACTACGGCGCCAGCCTCTACCACCGCCACCCCAGCCGCCACCACGGCTCCAAGCAGCAATGACGAGTACGCCACCACCCCAACTCCATCCTCGGCGGCCTCGACTGGCAAAGTTGGCGGTGACGCGGACAATGAGGTCGGTGCGGACGCTGACACTGGCTCCTCGGACTGCGATGACGACCTCGACATCAAGGACTCCAAGTCCGGCTCGGTCGGTGCTGATGAGGACTGCGAGGGAAGCCTCGACATCGCTGGCTCGGACGACGAGGACTGCGAGCTCGACGTCGCTGGCAGCAGCTCGAGCACCGCGAAGACCTCGAACCTGGACTTCAGCTCGGTGACGACGTCGGACAAGTCCGAAGTCGGCACGGTCGACGCGTACTAAGTAGACTCTTTCTCTCTTCCCTTTTTGCCACTGCGTGTGAGTGTGAGGGTGTAAATGTGGTGAGCTGTTGCAAGCAAAACGAGCCATAATGAAACCATTCGATGTATCCTTCTCCCCTGTACCAATATCGCCATCCTGTAGCACCATTGAGCCACCGTGTCAGTGCTCTCTCGTACGGGGTTTGTAGCTCACGAAGAGCTTTCTTCGCCTGGGGCGATGCGCACCAAGCTCAGCTCTGTCGTTCGTCCGAGCTGGACAATCCTATTAAACACTGTGTCCCTGTCACACATGCACGATCAGAGTTTATATTCTAAAACACCTCACTTCAATTGGTAAAAACCTCGCAATGCTTGAATGTGGACCGAGTGTCGCACGCCTCTCCTCTCGCTGTCCTTGCTCGATTTCGTATTTGTTCGTATGCAATGGTATATTTTCCTAATTTAGTCCTTTTGGTTGTCGCTTGCGCGCCACAAAAGGGCAACCAAAGGGAAACCAAAGCGCAAAGCCCGCACTCGATCTCTCTCTCTGTGGATCTATCCAGCAGGCAGTCTCTACGGCCTTCGGACGAGCAGCAGCAGACAGTTAACAGCAGCAAATGACAGGCGCAGTGGAGATGAACGCGTGGAACCCGCCAGCCGTGATCGCCGGCGCGAAAGAGCTCATCCACGCCAGCAACGTACGTTCAAAACGGCGTGTTATGTCGCGGTGTTACGGGCTCATCTGTGGTGTTCGGTTGCCTGCAGAATGCTCTTTGTGGGCATGGATGGATGAATTAACGTGTGTGTTCTGTGCTCAGTATGAGAAGGTGGGCGAGGCGCGCAAGAATGTGGATGACACGATCGTGCACTGGGTGAGCGCGGTGCAGCAGCTGCAAACGAGTGGCGACAAAGCGCTCCATATGCATGGCGTAGAGCTCGTGACGGAGATCTGGCGGCTGTACGCAGCGCTGGAGATTGAGCTGCGCCAGTTCAAGCAGGCGACCAAAGTGTTTGAGAGCGCCGTGAGCTGTCCCGTGGCCGGTGGCAGCAAAGAGCTCTGGCTCCAGTACGCGGCGTTCTGCATCGAGCGCAAGAAGTTCTCGAATGCGCGCAAGATCTTTGTGCGCGGGCTGCAAGCTGTCAAGGAGCAGGACCAGGATGCGCTGTGGACAAGTTTCCATGCGTTTGTCGTCGCGCACATTGATCCGACCTTGTCGCTGAGCACGCTGAAAGCACAAGTACTCGCGCCTGAGAGCGGTGGTGGAGCAAAGTCTGCAGCCTCGACGCCTACTGGTGCATCTGCAGCGGCAACGGCTGTGGCAATAGCGCCGCAACAGAGCAACGCGGCTCCAAATGTGCCACCTCAGCCGCGAGTTGAGCCACAGCAAATCGCAGCTCAGCAAGCTCCAGCTGTGTACTCGCAAGACGACATGCCACCGAAGAGTGCAGAATCTATCGCGGATGATGCTCACCCTGCAAAGCCAGCTGCTGCGGTCGAGCCTACCGAGCCTGTCCCTGAAACCGCAAAGCCTGAAGAACCTGTCGTTGCGATTGATCCTGCGCTTGCGTTTGTCGACAAGACGGGCAAGACGGATCCACCGATGCAACTCGAAGAAGTCAGCAAGAAGCGCGGCATCGACTTCCACGCTGGACCAGAGGACAGCAAGCGCACAAAGCACGATGGACCCCGTGCTCAGCAGGCGCGCCCGAAGTTGGAGATTGGCGACACGCTGTACTTTCGCCACATTCCGACCGTGCTGCCACTGATTCCAGAGTGTCCACACCTGCTGTTCGACGCTATCAGTGAGGGCGAGAGTCAAATGGAAATCGGCAACGAGTTACTGGAGCGACTCTCGGACGTGCTGCGCGACAGTGCCGTTTTCCAGGGCGTGAAGGATCTGAGCGACAATCAGCGACAGCGGGACCGCGAGACGCTCTACCGCTGGCAAGATCTCGTTGGCATGCAGATGAAAGAAGGCAGCGAGCTCTTCGCGCGCCACATTGATGTAGAGCTCAAGCGCACGTCCGACCCGCGCGAGCTGATAACGATTAAGTCGCAGCACCTGGAGCAGCGTCGGGAGTTTATCACCCGCTGTCAGATGTCACAACAGCAGTTTATCGACATCACCGGCATGGACCGCGTCAACGCGTTGAAAGCGCAGCAGATCTCGCTCGAGAACATGAAGATTCCAGAAATGACGGTGACGGCAGACCCTGGAGTGATCGCCATGCAGGTGGGTACCCCGAGCGAGACGACTGTGAACTTTTGGTTTGTTCATTGTATGTTCTTATGCTCGAGGTCTAACACCCACTATTCTGTGTGTGATTCTTGTTTTTTGTATTCTTGTGTGCAGCGAGCAATTCTTGGACTGATTCTGGAGGCGGAGAAACTGTGGCGAGAAGAGACGGGCAAGACACTTGCTGCAAAGGAAGTTTCAACACAGCCCGCAAGCTCTGCTGCTAGTCCTGTGCATGCGTCCCGAGGGCCCGCTTACTATCCGAAACAGCAGGATTTCTCCTCTTCCTCGTACTCAAACAGGGGAGGCTTCCGTGGAGGTCGCGGTGGGGGTTATGGTGGCAGAGGAGGACCAGATCGCCAGAGCCATTACCCACGTACGAATGCATCGCACGGCAACCGCGGAGGCTATTCGAAACGAGACTATGACGCACGCCCGACTGGCGCCGCTCCGCATGCGAGCGTTGACCACCACCACCACGCACCTAGACAGCAGCTCCACGTGCGCCCAGCCTACCAAGGGCAATACCAGCAGCAACAGCCGCACCACCAGCCCACGCAAAGCTATGGTGCGGATCGCAGTGTCACACTCACTCGAGACTATGGCAACGGTCCTCCACAACAGCAAGACATGAGCCGCAATGCTGGCAGGCGGTTTGTAGGTCAGTCGATGAATGGCGCTTCCGGTGGAGGCGGTGCATCTGCCTGGCAGCAGCAAGCTCCCCACGAGTCGCGTGGCAATGACTACAGTCATCAGGGCTCTCGATACGGAGGAGGACCCTCTGGGAGCGGACAGCTCGCGCCACCACCGCAAGCAGCAGTCTCCTCTTACGCGAATGGCCCCAAGCAAAGCCGAGGTCGTTCGTACGGGGCTGCGGCTCAAAGCAACATGTCGCCGCCGCCGCACCAGCAGCAGTACGGTGGGTACAGTAAGTTTTCAGGAGCTCCACAGTCGCAGCAGCACCGTGGAGGTGGCGCGCCTGCTTACCACCACCAGCAATCTGCAGTGCCGCGCAGTAGCTTTCAGAGCCATGACTATGCTGTTGCTCCGCAAAGTAGCTCCTCGTTCTCAGGTAGGAACCAGGCACCGTACCAGCAGCAACACCAGCAGCAGCAGCAGCAGCAGCCTTCTCTCCTCCAACAGCAGCACCACCAGGCCGCTCCCTTCCAGCAGCGAGGCGGTCGTGACGGGGGAGGGTACGACCAGCACCATCAGCAGCAGATGAACAACCACCATCAAACGCAAGGCTACTCTAGAGGAGGAGGTGGATACAGACGCGGAGGTGGCGGTCGCTATGGGCGTAGATAAAAGAGAGCGAGCGACTCTCTTGGGTAGCCAGCCCGTCAGTCTTTCTAGTCAGCTAACGCAGCATACAATTCATGTTCACTAGATCGTGGGACCTGGTTTAGATGGCGTGCAACATGGTTTAAGAGCTGGGCAGTGAGGTGTTTCCATACTGAGCATTGCAACCATGAAGCACTGGAGGGAGGGTCAATCAACGCCAGCCACACGTTTTGCCTCGAAAATATCCAAACTGTACCCAAGTTGAAGTTGTCCGTCCATTCTGACAAGGAAACAAAAAGGTCTTTGGTTGCATCTCTTCAAGCCAAAGTCTATGAGCTAGCATAGTGAGTGAGTGCTCTGTGCCGCTGCTCAAACCTCAGCACGGAGAGTCGCTCCAGCTCGCTCTTGAGGAACGCATTTCGCTGTTGAACAGCTGCGAGCGCGTCCTCGAGCGCGCAGATCGTCTCGTGCGCGCGCTGTCGCGACTTGGCGGCCGATTCGCGGTTCTTGCGTCTTCGCGCCTCCTCTTTGCTCAGCGCGGGTTTTGGTATTGCTGTATTGGCCTCGGAGCTCTCATGCGAGATTGTGCTACCATTCGTATACCAGTGCTTGCCGCTTGCACTTGCCATGAAGACACCGAGGTGAATGTCGCTATGAATCTGTCCAGGCTGGGATGGCTGTTGTGGTGTCTGGGGGTCGTAGTTGGTGTGCACGGACAGGAAGAGCTCTTTCAGACTGCTGGCATTGTTAGCGTAGCGGGTCCAGCTTGTGCTGCTGCACGATCTTAAGAACGGAATCGGCTCGATGGTGCACAGCTCCTCAGCAATATAGGGTAGGTCGGCGCAACTGCAGTCGGGCGTGTTGTTGCTGGTGTTCATCTTCGCGTCTGGGGTTCTGTGGAGCTGACTACGACGAAGCAAAATCGAAACTGAGGAGGGTTTTGCGCTCAGTGGACATTGATCCTGGACACAGGTTGCAGTGGAGCCAGAAGCAGGTCTCACCTGATCCAAGCAGTGAAGAAAGACGCTGTACAAGCACGCATGTTCGGAAGACAAGTGAGTGCCGATACGCACACGCAGACAGGGAATATAGGAAATAGCCGCACACGCATGCTTGCGCTTCGTCGATTCTCGTTTTGTATTCGCCTGAAGAAGAGCGCTCCTGTGTCAACGGAAATCCAAAGCAGAAACAGATCGCCACTTCTTGGTGTGTCTGTCTCATCCACAAGCCGGACTCATCCAAAGGATCCACTTCCAAGAAAACTCAGTTTTTCACCAAGTCCATTGCTCATTCACGGAACGGTGCTCTTCATTGCAACATGCCACTCGCACCCATTCTGTCCATTCAAGTTGAAACTCACAGACGCCTTGATTCATCACGAGAGCCTAAAGCCAGCTCTCGACTCATTCCGTCCTTCCCTCCATTCTTCTTATCTCTCTACGTACACTCAGTCCAAGTTGACGCGACTCGCAATATCAAGAATGTCGGACTCGATGCGCTCGGGCACGCTCTCGTAGGCGCGGCCGGCCACGCGCAGCAGGTCCTTGATGAGCTCGTGGTTGCCCATGATGTCGACGTGGTCCGACGTCGCCGGCCCGCCGCGCGGGTCGTAGATGATCGACACGGGGTTGTGCTTGTACTCGCGCACGCGCACGTCCACGCCGCCGGGGTTGTACTTAGCGCCGTATCCGCCGTATCCTCCTCGCCACCCACGCGCGCACATGAAGCCCAGGGACACGAGCGGCACGGTGCCGTCGCCGTCCACGTACCGGATGCCGGCCTTGATCCACGGCAGGTCGTTGTAGTCCGTGTCCAGGACGTACGGCACCATGCGCTGCGGGTCCTCGCGCTCGATCTCGCGGTCCGTGCGGGTACCTTCCTCACCCTCCTCTTCATCGTTCGACTTGTACACGTAGCCGCGCTCCACGGGCTTGCCCACGCCGTAGAAGCAGAAGATCTTCATGCTCGGCGCCTTGGGCAGCGTCGACTCGAGCGGGTTCGTCCAGTACTTTGGCTCGTCGTACTTTGGCGATGACGGATCCTTGGCGATGCCCGTGCTGAACCAGTCGTTGAAGAGCTCCAGGTTTCTGTCGAGCGAGCCCAGAACGGAGTGCACTGAGCCAGCCGTGACGTTCGCGTGCGAGTTGTTGGTGAACTTGAGCACACCGCCGTTTGCGCCGTGCTTGGCCACGTGCTCCGGGATGAGTGTCGCGTCGAACGTGATGTTGTCGTCATCGGACGGCGTCGGCGCGGCCTGCGGCATCGCAAAGCGCGACGCCAGGTCATCGGGGGCCGACTCGTCAGTGCCCCAGATCGCGTCCCCACCGAACGGCAGCATCGCATACACGCTCGGCCACGAACGCGCGAGCGCCGCACGCGCCGGTGGGCCGAAGAAGAAGCCCAGGAACTTGGAGAGCCCGCCCAGCTCGGCTGTGTCCTTCATCTCACCCGACATCAGGGCGCTGATCTGCAATTTCACAAGTGTTAGACTTGGATAACAGAATGAATGGTCACGATTTGTTCATGGATACAGGCTTGCTACGTACCGACTTGATCGTGCCCAGCGTGGGGCCAGCAATGTTGATGAACGCCTCGACATTGTTCTCGACCCAGTCGGGGCCGGCCTTGCCGCCGTGCTCGCTCTCGACCCACTTGAGGAAGTAGTAGATCACCTGCGTCGCGTACGAGTGCGTGACGAGCACGACCTTGCGGTCGCTGTTGCTTGCCTTGGCCATCTCGATCGTGTACTTGAGCTTCGTGAAGTACTTGTCGCGCTTCTCGCAGAGCGACGGCGCGAGGCGCCAGTCGTACGCGGCCATGAACATGCTGTTGCTGTCGTAGCCAATGTCCGCGAGGTTCTCGATCACTTTCCCCCAGACCCAAAACCCTCCAATGACGTAGTCCGCGGCCTCGAGGCCGTTCGCGGGGCGCAGTCGAATGCCGTCCGGGTCCAGCCCCGTGGTGCGGTTCAGCATCACGTGCTCGAGCCAGCACTTCTGGTTGAGCATGAACTGCTGCAGCATGCGCGCCGTGCCCCACATGCGCTGGCGGAAGTACGACTTGCTGCACTCGCTGCCCGTCCAGATCTCGAGCCCCGTGGACGTGAAACCGGGGATGAGCACCACAGGCGAGTATGCGCTCACGTTCTCCTCGCGGTGCAGCAACACGCCGGGGCGCTCCTGCTCCTCGAGCGAGTCGAGGATCGACGGCCGGTACTCAAAGAGCTCGTCCTTCATGCGCTTCGACCACTCAAAGCTGCTGAACTTCTCGCCAATGAGCTTCATCTATGTATGGAAGTCATATACAATGAGATGCACAGGCATGGGGATCAGTTAGAGCCAATGGCCAAGTCCAGAAGCTCCAATTGCATTGTGTACGGTACCGTCTCGGACGGGATCGGCAGCATGTCCTCGATGTGTCGGTCGTAGTACACGGCGTGCGCGACGAAGACGCTGGCGATGCCCAGCAGCACACCGGCGAGCAGCGAGTAGCGCCGGCGCGAGAGCACATGCTCGGCCGCCGCCTGGTGCCAGCTCTGCGAGCGCTGCAGCGTCTTGCGATTGCCGCTGTTGCCACCAGCCGAAGCAGATGAGCCGTCGTGGGGCTGCTTGCCCTTGCGCTGGCGCAGCGCGGCGCTCTTGCTGCCGTCGCTGGACGCCATCGGATCAGAGTGCCTGAGGCTTCTTCTTCTTCTTCTTGGTCGGATGTGGTGTGGGGCGGAGTGAGCCAATCGCCGAATGCGAGCGGCTCAGCGCAACTGAGACTCTCAGCAGATCTGAACAAGTTGATACTTTCGATTACCTGCTTATCATGCAGCTGTAGCTGTTGGGGGGAGCTATGAGTTTATCTTCCGGGGTTCCTTACTTCCCATAAACGTAAGCTACCGATTATCAGAGGGAAGCCTGGAGCTGTGAAAGAGAAGAACGGAACCCATCGTGCGACGACGGTTTGACTTTGGCGTCAACAGTGAATTGGACCCGTTAAAGTAGCCTTCCAAATCAGTTGCTCTTCAAAACGCCTCTTGGATTAGAGATTGTATACTTAGCACCAAGTAAAAGGGACAATCGTGTGCGTGTCACAGGTCAGCCTTTGAGCTCCTCGCGAAAAGATCGGCGCCAACACACCAGCCAACATGAGCGCGGCGTCCCCGCGATTATGCGCGTCCTCCTGATTTCTTTCCCTCATGGCGCTTGGCGCAAGCAAATGCCAATGTCTGCAGCCGCGTTGTCACCCATGCTCTTCGCAAGCCAAGGGTGCTCTCATGCCTCCGTATCCCATCAGCGACCGCGGCAACCCTTGGAGCGCTCCCAGCCAACCATTTCTCTCGAACGCCGAGATTGAGACGCAACCTTGGTGAAAGCCATCCTGCTCTCTTCTGTCTGCGTGGCAAAGACAGCAACACTGCTGAGTGAGGCTCCATGCGTATGGTCATAATAATCATCTATTACTGTGTGGGGTTCTGTCTTTCTTTCAAACTACGAGTTACGTGGACGTGTGTGTCCTGTGGGCTGCTGCAAAACGAGCGCGTCCGTCAGTCAACCTGAGCCTGAAAAGCCTCAGTCTCCCGACTCGCATCGAATTCGCTTTTGTGCTGCATGGCGCCGCCTAGAAACCGCCCATGCCGCCCATACCGCCCATGCCACCCATGCCGCCCATTGGAGGCATGCCGCCGGCACCGCCCTCCTCTGGCAGGTCCGCGATCAGCGCCTCGGCAGTCATCATGAGCGACGCCACGCTCGACGCGTCGACGAGACCCGTGCGCACGACCTTCGTCGGGTCGATGATGCCCTCCTGCACCATGTCGACGTACTGGCCGGTCTGCGCGTTGAAGCCGAAGTACTTGGACTCGCTCTCGAGCAGCTTGCCCACCACCACAGCGCCTTCCTCACCGGCGTTCTTGACGATCTGCGTCACTGGCGCACGGCACGCGCGCTCGATGATCTGCACGCCGACCTTCTGGTCGAGGTTCGCGCACTTCTCGTACAGCGACGGCAGGGTGCGCGACGACCAGAGCAGAGCGCAGCCACCGCCTGGCACGATGCCCTCGGCAACGGCGGCACGCGTGGCGTTGAGCGCGTCCACGACACGGTCCTTCTTCTCGCTGACCTCGACCTCGCTGGCGCCACCGACCTTGATGACCGCCACGCCGCCGCTGAGCTTCGCGAGACGCTCCTGGAGCTTCTCCTTCTCGTAGTCCGACGTGGTCGCGTCGATCGACGCACGCAGCAAGTTCGCGCGCTCCTCCACGAGCTCCGCGAGGCCCGCGCCGTCGAGCATGAGCGTGTCGTCCTTGGTCACAGTGACCTTCTTGGCCGAACCGAGCATGTCCGGCGTCGTCGTCTCGAGGCGGTGGCCCAGGTCCTCCGAGATCACGGTCGCGCCCGTGAGCACAGCCATGTCCTGCAGCGAGGCCTTGCGGTTGTCACCGAAGCCCGGGGCCTTGACGGCGCACACCTTGACACCGCCACGGATCTTGTTGATCACAAGCGCGGCGAGCGCCTCGGACTCGACGTCCTCGGCGATGATCAGGAGCGGGCGCTGCTGCTTCACGACGGTCTCGAGCACCGGGATGATCGACTGGAGCGACGACACCTTCTTCTCCACGAGCAAGATGAACGGGTTCTCCATCTCGCACGTCTGGGTCTTGTTGTCCGTCACGAAGTACGGCGAGATGAAGCCGCGGTCGAACTTCATGCCCTCCACGACCTCGAGCTCATTGAAGAGCGTCTTGCCGTCCTGCACGGTGATCACACCTTCCTTGCCCACGCGCTCCATGGCGTCACTGATGAGCTGGCCGATCTCGACCTCGCTGTTGGCCGAGATCGTCGCCACCTGCGCGACCTTCTGCTTGTCGTCAATATCCTGCGAGAGCTTGGCGAGCTCGTCGACGACGTGGTCCACGGCCATCTGGATGCCGCGACGCAGGTCCGTCGGGTTCATGCCCGCAGCCACGCTCTTGCAGCCCTCGCTGAAGATCGCGCGCGTGAGCACGGTGGCCGACGTGGTGCCGTCACCGGCGACGTCGTTCGTGTTGTTGGCCACCTGGCGCAGCAGCTGCGCGCCCATGTTCTCGAACTTGTCCTTGAAGTCGATGTTCTTGGCGACGGTCACGCCGTCCTTGGTGATCTTCGGGGCGCCGAAGGACTGGTCGATCACGACGTTGCGGCCCTTGGGGCCCATGGTCACCTGCACGGCGTTCGCGAGCTGGTCGGCGCCCTTGAGCATCGCGGCGCGGCCCTCGACGCCGAAGCGGATCTCCTTGCCCGAGGCGAAGAAGCGCTTGCCGGCGAGGCGAGGGGCAGTGGTCATCGACGCCTTCTTGGCGGCGATCGCGAGCGTCGGGTTCATCTTGATGCTGTGGTGTTGGGGGCTGAGAGCTTGAGCTTGTGGCTGTGAGAGCGCAGATTTCCAAATGATCCAACCGCGTGCGACCAAGGCAAGGAGCGCCGCACAACCGCGAAGTTCGAAGCAAAAAGCGTGTCAAAAGCAAGGAGCTGTGGAGTATACAGGTCGAATGCTCGATGACGTGTACTCGTCCCGAATAGGTGCTGCTTAACCGGACTTTCGGGTCGAACAAAGCGGAACGGGGAACGAGTGACTTGGAAATCGGGGGACACGGAGTGTATACTGAGCGCCAAATTCGGGACTGCCAGTCGATTTTGATGGATAATCGAACAAACAGCGCGCGAAAGATCGTTCTAGAAGCAAACTGCGGTCCATAAAGTGACCTCGCCATAACGACGCTGTGGATAAGAACAGAATGCGGAAACATCATGAATTGCTGGTCTTGGAGCTGGCCGCGAAGAACCTGGCGGACCACATGCGTCGAGATTCAATGTGGGAAGTCGTACTTAACCGGAATGTCATCCCGATCGCGCACTTCCATTCTGGTGATGTGATGCAACACCAACTTTTGCTCACCTTCAGATGCCCGAACTGATGGATCCTTCAGCGTCGCTTGACGCAGTACGCTACGAGGTGCTGCTTGCGAGTGCGTCTGCTGCTTGCCAATGCTGTGTCTGTGTTCCCATTTACAGTACGTGAAGTAGGAAGCACGGTGATTCGCAGTGTTCCTTTTGACAAGCGCAGTGCCATCGTCCTCTGTGATCCTCTTTGTTGTTGAGCAGACACCAGCTCGGGCTTACGACAAACTCTTTGGATTCCCCCTCGTTACAAAATATACACACCCCTCACTCTCTCACTTTCACGCTCGCTCGCTCCTCCTCCTACTCTGCACTGCTCTGCTAGTCACTCGCTCATACTCTCACTCTCTCTCTCTCGTCTTCGCGAACTCTCCATCTCTCCACCTCCGCTCTGTTTCTCGCTTCCCTGTAGCGCTTTGGTCTTGCACACACACTCCAACCGGTTGAGCCCCGACTGGTTCTCTCCGTCTCTCGTCAGCCCTTGGCTCGACTCGTTCTCTCCTTTCGTCGCCGCTCTCCGCACAACTGTAGCTCTTCGTTCTACTCCCTTAATGATCTCTTGTTTACAGCTCCGTCGGCTCCTGCTTGGCATCGTCGAAGGCGTCGTCGTCGTCCTCCACCGCAGCGTGATGAGTTTCGACCGCCACCGTAGTAGCAGTAGTCGTAGTAGTAGTTGCTGACGACGACGACGGCTGCATGAGCGAGAGGCCGCCAAAGAGGCTGTCGCTGGCCACCACCGTGGACGTCGAGGTCGTCGTCGTCGTTGAGGTCACCGCCGTCGAGAGGTTCAAGTGCGACGTCGACGTGAACGAAATGTCCGTGAACGACGACTCGTGGCTCACAATGCCAGCGCCACCGCCGCCAATGGAGCTCGTCAGACTGCCCTCTTCGTCGTCCGTGGTCAGGTTGTGGTCCGAGAGCTCGTGGATCGTCATGGGCGAGTCCGTCGAGTGCTCGTCCTCGATCAGACTCGACGACGAGCCCGTGCGCGAGTGCACCTCGCTCTTGCTGGCGTTCTCATCTGCGCCAGCTCCTGCTCCGGGGCTCGGCACCGTCACCTGCAGACCAGCGAACATCGCGTTGCTCGAGTCCGTCGAGAGCACCGACTTGGACGCCAGCGGGGTCTCTTCTGCCGTCACCTTCTCTTCTTCCTCATGCAGGTGGCTGACTCCATTGGTGTTCTCAACAGCAGTTTGGCTGATCGTGAGACCGCTGAACACCGATTGGCCGGCAGCTTCCTGGTGATCGGTGGTGGTCGAGTGACTCGAGTGTGCTGGCGACTGCAGGCTGCCAAATATCGACGTGGACGACATGGGCGGCTGTGGTGGTGAGGCAGTCATGCTGTTGGTCTTCCCGCCGACCGTGAGGCCGCCGAAGAACGAGTCCTTGGCGCCCAAAGAGTACGACGTGGGCGAGTCGACCGCGGCATTAGTGGTGGCGACAACTGAAACGTCCGCCGATTGAAGTTGCACCGCAACCTCAATGGGGCTCGGTGGCTTCGACAGCTTTCGTGGCGACGTGCTGCCGAGTGCTGCCCCGCCAGCGCCGCTCATCTCCAGTCCGCCAAAGAGGGACGAGCCCTCCGTGGCGCTCGAGTTCGTGTTCGCCGAGCCGCCTGAGAGCCTCCGAGACGAGTTGTTCACCTCGAGGCCGCCAAACATGCTCGAAGCGGGTGTTGGTGGCGTCATGGCGCTCGAGTTGGGGGTGGTCGTGGTATCAATCTTCTCAATCGACGGCTGCTTCACACCGAGCCCCATGAACAAGCTCGCCGAGCTGTTCTGGTGCTGCTGGAGCTGTTCGCCGGTGGTGGTGGCCGTCGCCGTCGACAGCAGGTGCTCGATCTCCTCCTGCTCGGCGCGCAGCTCCTGGAGCTCTTCGTCAAAGGCCGCGGCGTTCTCGTACTCCTCGTTCTGCGTCGCCAGGTCGATGTCGTCCTCGACCTGGATGATGCGCTCGCGCAGCGCCTCGAGCTCTTCCTCGAGCTCCTCGACGGTCTGGTCGTCGTGGCCAGCAGCTTCGTGGGCGTCATGCTGGTGGTAACTAACACCGTGGTTTGTCGGTGCTGCTGGCGCCGTCTCTTCGTCGGTCTCGTACTGCTCAGCTTCCTGGTAGCAGTCCTCCTCCTCCTCTTCATCCTCCGACTCTACTTGGTCACCGTCAGCGCCATTCTCAGCGGACCCATCGCGCGTCGAGAGCGCCGCGATCGAGTGCTGGCGGCGCTTGAGCACCTCGATCTTCTCGTCCAAGCGCGCCGCGAGCTCGTACTCTTCGTTCTCCGTCGCCTTCTCGATCATCTCCTCGAGCTCCGAGAGCTTCGACGCGATATCCTCAAGCGCCGAGCTGCCGTCGCCAATGGCGTCCAGGTCCACTTCACCAGCGTCACCCGTGGCATCAACGCCACTGGCAGCGCCACTACCGCTGCCGCCAATGTGCGACATCACGACCGAGTTGCGCACGAGATGATGCTCCTCCTCCTCCTCGTCAAAGAGCTCTTCGTCATCATCGTCGTCGTCGTCAGCGTCATCCTCCTGGTTCTTGTTCGGGTCGCTCACGCCGTACTTGTGCTCCAGCGCCTCGACCTGGATCATGCACGCGTCAAACTCGGCCTGCACGAGCAGCAGCGCCGACGAGCGGAAGTCCACGCCGTTCTCAGCTGCCGTGCCGTCGCTCTTGAACTTCTCCATCTTGCGGATCGACACGCGCAGGTGCCTGCCCTCCTTCCAGAGCTCCTGGAGCGTCGTGAGCTCCAGTTGCTTCTCGACTTTCTTCAGCTCGTCCTTCTTCTCCTCGTACTCGACCTCGCGCTTGTCGATGCGCTCCTTCAGGTCCTGCAGCTCCATCTCCACGACCTCGACCATCTCTTCGGCCGTCGACCGGTCCTTCTCGAGCGCCTTGATGTCCTTGGAGATGCGTGCCGCGTCCTTGAAGTTGCGCTGCGTCGCCGCGGTCTTCTTCTCCTGCTCCAGGCGCGGGATCATCGACTCAGCTGACGCGATCGCGTTGCGATGGATCGAGAGCGACTTCTCGAGCTCGTCGTGCTGCTTGCGCAACATCACGAAGCTCTGCTCGGCGATCGCCGCTGCGTCCGAGAGCGAGCTCAGCTCCGCTGTCTGCTGCTTCTTGCGCACGAGCGACTGCTCGCGGCGCGTCTCCTGCACTTCGAGGACTCCAGCGAGCAGCGAGGCAGCGCGCATCTCCTTGCGCACGGTCAGGATGCGCTTGCCAAAGGTCGCGATGTTCGTCTCGTACTCCTGGAGCTTGTCGTGGAACTCGCGCTTCTGGTTCTTGAGCTGCTCGACGTCCGACTCGACCTCGGACTTGGTCTTGAGGATGCCGGACTCGCGGTCCGCGATGCGCTTGAGCTGGCGCGAGTACCGGTTGCGCACGACGTCAATGTCCTTCTCGGCCTTCTGGATCGACTCCTGGATCTCCCGCACGCGCTCGAGTTTGAGCTTAAGCTTGCGTTCGAGTTCACGGACTTCTTCTTCGACGTGAGCCTTCTCCTCGAGCAGCTGCGCCTGCACGGCGAACTCGTCCCTGCACTGCTCCTCGATCGTGGCCTCGATCTCCGACTTCTCGGTCGTCAAGTGGTCCAGGTTCACGGACACGTGGTGCATCTCCGTGTCGATGCGCTCGGCCTCGAACTGCAGCTGCTCGGTCTCCTTCACCTCGTACTCCTTGAACTCATTGCGCATGCTCACGCGCTCGGCCTCCTGGTCGTCGCGGAACTTCTCCAGTTCGCGCAGCGTGCCGCGCGTGCTGCGCAGCTGGTTCGCAAAAGCCTTCTCCTTGGATTTCACGAACGCTGCGAGCTCGCTGTCGACCTTGCGCACGTCGCTCTCCGTGAGCGTGATGCAGTGGCGCACGCTGTTGATCGTCGCGTTTAAAGCGTCGGCGCGCTCAAAGTCCTCGACCTCGCACGCGTGGTGCTGCTGCGCCTCGACGTCGCGCAGGTCGATCTCGTACTGCGTGAGCTGGTTCGCGAGCTGGACCTTGCGCTCGAGGATGCGGTTCTCCTCGTCGTTCTGCTTGAGCACATTCTCGCGGAAGCTCACGGCGCTCGCGTGGAAGTCGCGCAGCGTGTTGAGCAGGCGCTCCTCCGGTGTCGGCGGTGCCGCAGGCACAACCGGCTGAGGTTCCCCAACAACAACAGCAGCTCCGGGGCTTGGAGCAGAGTCCCGGGAAGTCACGACCGAGGTGTTCGAGTCTTCTCGCTTCAGACTCGAGCTGCTGCCCTGCCTCTTGTGGACGTTCAGGCCCGCGAGCACGCCGCCGCCGTTCTTGCTCTCGGAGGACGCCTCTTTCTTCAAAGAAGAGCGAGGCGAAGACGTACTTGGAGTTGCAGAGTGGACTGTGAGTCCAGCGAGCACGCTGCTGCTGCCACTGGTACTGGCAGAAGTCTGGTGCACAGTGAGGCCCAATAGCACCGATCCGCCGACCACGGGCGGCAGCAGGTGCTCCAGGTCCGTCGGGTTAATCGGCGCACGCGGGATGCTCGGTGTGGCCGAGGCGGTGCTGCTACCATTATCATCTGCGCCCTGAATCACGTCCTCTTCTTTCAGGTCGCCACGCTGCAGCGCCGCGATGGATTCGTCCGAGAGCTGGCGGCCGAAGCCCGGGCGGAAGCTCTTGGTTTTCTTCTTCTTGACCACTTTGCCCACGGAGCGCGCCGATCCAGCGCTGCTGCTCGCGGTGCGCGTTTCCGTGAGCGTCGTCGCGGATGCTGCCGTCACATCGAGGTAGTTGAACGATCCGGTCGTGCGCGTGCCCGACTTGCGACGATCCACAACGGCGCTTGAGTGCTGCGGAGGCGGCTGCTGCTGGGATTCTTCGTACGAGCCGCCTGGGGCGAGATCCAATCCGCTGAACAGGCTGCCACCAGTTACCGCAGACGCGGCTGTGATTGGCTGTGGGAGTGATGCCGCGCCGCTGCCACCATACGCTGGAGCGCCGTAGCCTTGCGCTGAAGGGTATCCACTGCTCGCAGCCGCTGGAAGCGCTTTCATGGACATACCGCCAAACATATCGCCACCGCCGAGAGAGGCGCCATTGCCCACTGGCGCTTCGTAGCTGCTACTGCTGCTGTTGCCGTACGACGGCTGCTGTGGATACGCTGGTCGGCCGTAGGTCGGCGGTCCTGGCGGTGGGACACCACCACTGGCACCGCCGCCTGGCACAATCGGAGCCCCACCGCCCATGCCGACCGGCGCAGGACTCGCGGAGCCGTATGGCTTAGCGACTAGTGGGGGTAGGTTGAAGAAGCCCCCGCCAGTGAGCTCCTCTGCGGACTGGCCGGGCTGCGAGCTGCGATGGCCCGGCGGCCCCGCCTTCGACGACCCGTCGTCCTTGTGCTTGAAGAATCGGTTGAACATGCTTTCTCTGCTACGACTGGCTGCTACTGCGCGTTAATCGGCTGAGGCGGGGGGAGTTGATGGTTCGACGAGAGCTGCTCGATCACTCGCTCGCGGATAACGGGGGCGAGAACAATCTGGAAATCCACGGGTGTCGATGATGAGCAGCACGGTGGAAGGATCGACGGTGCCGCGTACTCCAGCAGGACGCAGATGCAGACACTCACGCAGGCGCTTGCAACAGGGAGCAGCTGGTGACGTGACGGGGGGAAGAATGAAGGAGGGGAGACCGCGTCTTCCTTCCTTCGCTCGTTCCTCACGCTAAAATTGCGTTTGGTTCAGCAAGCCCATGTCTCCTGTGTGGTACGAAATCCGAGCCAATGGAGAGAATCAGTATGTTCCTACAAACTCCCAGTACAAATGCACAAGTGTCCACCTTTCTAAGTAAAATAACGAGGTCTACATCTCTATTTTTAGACTTGGAATTTGAAGGGAAGAACGGGTTCTGTCCATTGGCTCCGAATTCATACTGGAGAATCTATACTTGCCGAGTGGAAGGATAAGCACGCTTTCAGAGTCCGTTGAGAGAGTGCTTGATGTCTCGTTCATGTTGCGAGGTCTTTCTTTTTACGAAGCACGTATTTACGCTGCTTGCAATGAGATCCATCTCGCGAGCCCAGAACCCTCTTTCCGGCTGGTATTTCTCTCCACGAAGCAAGATCCCTCTCTTTCACTGTGATGGCTCTCCACGAACCCAAAATGGGGTTGTTGGGGAAATGGGATCAAATGGGTGAAACCCAAACTGTCCGTGCTGTTCAAAAAGCATAGTGCATGCAAGCTGTTTGGAAAAGCACGGACATTTTGGGCTCGACCTTGCCTAATGACTCAATGAATCGGGCATCTTTTTGGTGGCATTATCACTCGCAGATATCTTTCACAGTCGGGACTCGAAAAGGTCCGATTACGAGAAACACTTGATGAGATAAGTCCTCTTTTGTAAAGATGACAGCGTTACTTTCCCGCGAGAAGGGAAAGAAGCAACGAAAGGCTCAAAAGTAAGAGGTAAAAAGTCAGTCGTTGTTGTGCGACCATCACCACCACTTCACAAGAACAGGGGGACGCTGCTGTGCTGGACGCGCAGGACGGCGGCGCCGTGGACGAGCTGCTGCAGGAAGCCATCGAGAGCAAGCACTTCGCGGACAAGTCCGGGCTCGAGAAGCTCGCAGCGCAGTGGCGCCCGACGCCTGCGCGACGCTCGAAGCCATGCACATCCACGCGTTCTTCCCCGTGCAGGCCAGAGCTCTTCATCTGCGCTGCCGCCTCCTGTGGCGAAGCGCGTTCGACCGCTCGAGCCGTTCGCGACTCTGGGAACTCCTTGGCTTCCTCGTGACACCTCGGACGACCTGCCTTCGACACCTCAAGCGCCGGCGTCCCTCTCGGTCCATATATGCCTGAGTAATGTAGAAAGCACCTCCTCGTCTTTGGTGCCGTTGTTTTGATCTTCGCTCACAAGTGCAAGCGCGCTGAGCTCAGACCGAAGTGCCCACGCAGGATATATACACACACACACACCAACAGCAGCGGCAACTCCACTCTGCCGGTGGCCTTTTCTCCCACTGCGCGGTGGTTCTCCCAGCAGGAAGCGGTGCGTAGATCCACAAACTCACTCACTCACTCCAGGTTCCGCCCCACGATCTCGACAACTTCAACCATGCCGAAGAGACCCCGAGAGAGAGAGAGAGAGAGGTGGTTTCAAAGTTCTCCAGGAGGAGGATGAAAGTTCACACGAGCTATTCCTAACGCGTCTCGTGAAGGAGCTTTTTGACTCACGAAGAAAGAACCAAAGCGAGCTGTTTCGCCGACTCGTCAGCCCCAGCTCACAACGCCCTCACACAGCCACGGAGAAGCCGTAGTTTTGCTTGATACAACAGCAACAGCCCCCATTCAGCAGATCGCTCCTCGCTGGACATGACCGGCAGGAAGCTCGGCGTCGTGAGCCTGGCGCTGATCACGTACTTCAATGTGAGCGGCGGGCCGTGGGGCTCGGAGCCCATCGTGGCGGCCTGCGGACCCTTCGTGGGCATCCTCGCGACGCTTGCGTTCCCGTTCATCTGGTGTCTCCCACTCGCGCTCTCGTTCGCCGAGCTCTTCTCGGCGTTCCCCACAGACTCGAGCTTCTGCACGTGGGTGGGCAAGGCCTTCGGGCGGCCCATGGGCTTCTACGTCGGCTACTGGTCCTGGGTCGCCGGCGTCATCGACAACGCGATCTACCCGTGTCTGATGGTCGACTCGGTCTACGCCGTGCTCGTCGGGCCCGACGCCGGCGTCAAGACCTTCCTCGTGCCGCTCTGGATGTACATCGTGCGCGTGTGCGTGGCCACGGCCTTCATGCTCCCGACGATCTACAGCATCGACGCCGTCGGAAGGTTCCTGCTCGTACTGGGCATCGCCATGATCTTCCCCTTCGTCGTGCTCGTGATTGTCGCTGTGCCACAGGTGGACACATCCAACTGGCTCGTCGTAAGAGACGAGCCCAGGTGGAGCCAGCTCGTGAGCGTGTTGTACTGGAGCTACAGCGGCTTTGACGCCGCCGGCGCCTACGCGAGCGAGATCGAGCATCCGCGCAAGACGTACCCGCGCGCGATGATGCTCACGGTCTTCCTGGTCGCGCTGACCTACTCGATCCCGATGCTCGCGGCCTCGGGCGTCGACAAGCCGCACTACGAGCTCTGGGCCGACGGTTTCTACCCGATCATCGCCGAGCAGATCTCGGGTCCGTCCTTGCGCTCCTGGTTCCTCGTGTGTGCGATCCTGGGCAACCTGGGCGTGTACATCGCCAAGATGACCAAGAACGGCTTCCAACTGGCGGGCATGGCCGACCTGGGGCTCGCGCCGTCCTACTTCATCGAGTGAGTCCCTCCCTCTTTTTCTCTCTGAGGCTGGAGTTGTATGCTGTAGAACACTGTGACCCACCTGTGCTCTCCTCTCTTTTCTGTCAGACGCACAGCGGCGAATGGCGTCCCGCGCCGTGCGATCCTGCTCTGCTACTTCATCATTGTGTTCATGGCCATGTTCGACTTCAACGTGATCCTGGGCGTCGACAACTTCCTCTCGTCGCTCGCGTGCGTCACGGAGCTCTGCGCGGTCGTGCGCCTGCGGTACAAGCTGCCCGACCTGGACCGACCTTACAAGGTGAGCCTCTCGGACCGCGCGCTCTTCGCGATGATGGTGTTGCCCTTCTGCATCGGCTCCTTCGTCATGATCAACGAGTTTACGAAGAGCAAGGTGAGCATGACGCTCAACATCATCGCGCTGGGCTGCGGCCTGCTCTACCACCGCCAGCTGCGCAAGTCGTCGTCGTACATCTACTCGCCCATGGCGGCCAAGATCCAGCTCGAGCTCGGCGCCGCGACACCAACGGGAGCCGCTGGCACCCCCACGCAGGCGCTGCTGGAGTACAGCTCGCCCAAGGC